>LPNX011069820.1:192928-236364 GCA_001517045.1 Pseudotsuga menziesii | reverse complement strand
GTGGGGTTGTGGAGTCGGACGAGTCTGTCGGGGTGACGATGGGGTTTTGGTCGACGGAACTTGTGCTCCCGTCGGGTGTCGACTCTGTCTCGTCGAAGAGCGAATTGTTGATAATTTGTCTTCTTAATGACCCACTGTCACTTTGCATGCTCAAGTCTGACTCTTGTGTATCTTCTGAAGTTGTGTGTGGCAGGGGGGGTGCTCCTTCATGTGTCGGCAGGAGCAAGTGGATACTACGAAAGGAAGGCACCGTTTGAAAGGTCACCCAATTACCTTCGATCGGTCGACGTATGACGAGATGTCGACCCGGGTATGGTTCATCGCCTAGTCGGCTCCAGAGTGTAATGTCACCAGCTCTTAGTCGAAGGTCATCTTCAATAATAGTTTGTATTCTGGTACGCGGAATTACTGTGGAAAGGGTTACTCCTTCGTCAGGAACAATTAGTTGGAGAGCTTCTGGCTGCTCTATCCATATTTCATCATCTTCAGGGGATGCCGCTTCTTCTTCTTCGCCTTCTCTACGTCGGTCATGACCCGACTCTGGCAGTACTTCATCATGGGCGGTCTCCCTAGGGTTTTGCTGCAGCTCTGCGGCCCTTTCTCGTCTGGCTTCCCTTTTCTTCTGTCTTTCATCCCTTTTGATTCTCTTAATGTCCGACATACTGTAGTACAGTACTATGCCTTCAGTTCCTCTTCGGTCGATTATGCATTACTGGTGACGACGACTCTGGTCGACTAGGATCCACTATGCTCTAGGTCCGACACACGACCAGCTACCCCCCCATGGCCTACCCGACACTTTTTAGAAAGCTCGGATAGTGTCTACTTACTCAGGAAGTATTCCCACTCCCTTTCAGCAATGAATTTTTCCCACTTCTTCTGCTTCTCCGCCCAATTTGTGTTTGAGGGTGGGTCTAGTAAGAGAGGTCGAGGTTCAACAATGTGCCCGGATCCTTTCTCTATTAAAAACTTGAACAGTAAAGCTGGTAAGGAACACAAGAATTGATCAGTAAATTCTGTGAAAAATTTCTGTCGGACGGTTTCCACAGAAGTCCTGTCTTCGACTGCTTGTTCCTCGCAGAAGTCGTCGGCTATCTTTTCGAACCACTCCGAGAGATTCGTACGTCCTCCTCGGATCAGTTTCTGGAGTAACTGTGCTTCTTTAGTCTTGTCCGGCTTTCTCATCCAAAAGCTGCTTCAGTAGGTGGGGCACAGATTCGACAAATTTTTCGTGAGTTTCAGTGAAAAATCGGGCTTTGACTTCTGCGACTGTCAATCTGTTCCTTCTCGCGTAATTTTGTAGATAGTTAGCAATTTTTCGCTCCCACCAGTCCTTGATCTCCTGCTCTGGTATCATATGTGAGCATATATTCCAGTTATGTACTACCGGCAACGAAACCAATGTTGTAATCCTAGCGATCACATAAGGTTACCAATAATACATACAAAAATATACACAGATGCAAGAGACAAGAACTGATATGATGAACAGATTATATTATTCTCAATAGATCATACAAAAACCCAGAACTGAACTATGTTCTTGTGTGGCTCAACAGCCTAATATACATGTTACAAGCAGTTACAATCATAACTACCTGTCGGTTCACCGAACTGACACGACTATTAGTTAACAGACTAACTACTGTTTACTCAGCCGACCAACGTAGTCGGTCTCTCGACTTAGTCGGTTGATCGACTAAGTCGGTCCTCGTTCAAGTCGACTCATGTGGACTTGCTCCTTCTACAATTACCCATCGTTTATCCCCTGCATCCAGATTCATGGGAGGGATATGATATGACACACTCCCCAAGGTGTATGATAATGACTAATAGGTGTCTGTTTGGGAAGCTTGGTCAATGTAGTTGACACTTCTTCTTACAGGTTCTAACTGGAGTCAGGTCATGTAGTTGATTCTCTAAGGTAGTCCAATAGAGGAAGGATAGAATGTGGAAGTTAGTTATGAATTATATAGAAGGAAGTAGGTAAATAGGAGTTCCATTGAAGTTATGAAGAGAAATTTAATTAATTATATATGTGTGTTTAAAACCTTGTTGAACTCCTAAATGGTAACTAAGAACAATGTGTTATTTTCATAAGTGATTAGGGTTTATATTAGTAAGTTGTTAGGAATTTCACATTCATGTTAAGTATCTGTCAATAGATAGTAACTTGTGTGATTATGTGTGATGTGTGGTTGAGTACTATTGGTATACATACACTTCCATGTCCTTCCATTGAAGGGACATCAAAAGTGTTGACCTTTCCTAACACCTAGGGGGTCAAAAGATGAATTAATTGAGTAACCTAGGGAATTGTGCTAAATTATTATTTATGAGGATTGTACTTAGTTTTATTTATTATTATTAGTAATTAATGAGAAAATAAATATGTGGAAATAATTTTCCATGTCAGGAGGGTGCACTTGGATAAGCCAACTTTCCTAGGATGATAATTAGAAACTATCGAAGGAATAACAAAAGTGAGTAGTCAGAAAAAAGGGAAAGTAAAAAAAGCCAAGAAAAATAAGTCAGACATAAAGAAGGAAACTCTGGGCCAAAGGAGGGCAAAATTTCCATTTACAGGTTCAGTCACGAAAGAAAAAAGTGCAGAAAATCTGTCATAAAAAAAAGAAGACAACTCTGGGCCAAAGGAGGGTGTAGTTTCCATTTAGAGGTTCAGTCACAAAAGCATAAAGTGCAGAAAAGTTGTCATAAGAAAAAGCAGGAAACCCTGGTATTATGGAGGAATAGTCTCTAATATGGAGGGAAAGGTATTGATAGGGAAACATCTCACATGACACAGAATTACCATTTTCTTAAGGAGAGCACAACACTTGGCTAGGGTTAGGGTTTAGCAAGGGATACTTTCTCAACAGGTGATTGACTTGCTCAACAAGTCACCCAAGTCACCCAATGCTTATTTAAGGATGATTCTAATGCCATTTACCAGTTTTTTTTATGGTTATTTTGATTTTGATGATGCTAATGCTTCCTTACTGATTGATGTGCCTCATTCTTTGGGAGATGCACCCCAAGTCCCTTTCCCCTTCTCCTCTCTCCCCTTTCTATCTTATTGCATGTGACTTTGAGATAAGGAGGAGCTCATCAAGTTAAGTTCAAATTATGTAGCTGATATATATTCCTTATTATCTATATATGATAGTAAGGATTATGTCCCATATATCGTTCATGTTAAAATTCTCATGAGAAGAGATTTATGTGCCCATCTAGTGGGGTTTTTTACAATTTAATGTAATAAGAATGAACTAATGTCTATGAAAAGAAGTAATAAGTAATATTATCTATAAAAAATGATCAATTAGTATTTATAATACATCATTACCAAGTATTAATTAAATATGGTTCAAAATTCATCAATTTATGCACACCCATGCTAGTTGACTAGGAAAATTATACTAGTTTTACAGTTTTATTCATTCTGGAAGTTTTATGGATTCAAATGTAATTCCAAAAGTTAATTTAGGAATTTAAATCACCCCACTACCTATACCATCTCACATACATTTATTTCATTGAGTTCGTACCATGTTTGGACAACCATCTTTGTGTAGGGTCTCCCTGGGCCAAAACCGCCAGTTTTTCCCAAATATTCCCAAACATCCCCAAATCATTCCATATCTGTTAATGAATTTCTGAAACATAATTTTATGCTTATTATATGTCGGATAACACCTCTTAAACTTTCACAAATCCCTGGTTGATTGGATGTGAAATTCCTTCTTAGTTGCATGCTTGGGAAACCCAAAAGCGTGGAATTAGGTCTCAATGGAGCTGATTCTGAAACCTAAATGGTACCCAATTTAAATGTGCTAGGTATGGTACTTTATCTATCCCAAATTTTCCTTGGTATATTCCTTAACGCTATTCCATATTACCACAACTTTATCAGTAATTTGCATTTTTTCCCTTGCATCTTAAGTGGTTAATGTTACTACAAAACTCTGATTGCACACCTCAATTAATAATTACATAGAGTTAGTATTGTGATATGAATATCATATGAGGTATATTGCATACATGAGGTATGCAAGCATTAGATATTGTTACATATATCGTATACCTATGTTGCATGAAATATCTAATACACTATCAAAATATAGCTTGGATGGATGTGGTTGTGAATGGCCACATTATCAATACTATTACTGATCTTAGTTATGAAATGATATTGTTACGTCATGATTATAAATGAATGGTTACTTAATTTTTATTAGGTTTAATTATTAATTACAGTCGATAAAGGTGAAATAATTCTACTGATGTTAGTTAGTGGTTTATAGGATTGTGGTTAACTTAACTGTTGATTAAAGTGCTTTGACACTAAAAGATAAATGAGTATTAATGATATTAATTAGTTCAATATTGTGGTTAATCAATTATAATGGTGTAACAATACTAATTAGATTATTATTAATTTATCTATTAATATTAACCGCATATTAATAATGTTAATTAGTCTTAAATAAGGTGATAATTAATTTGATTAACAAATGTTAACCAAGTGTTAATAATATTACTTTTAACTTGATTAATGCATAATAATTAATTCTTAATTGTAACTAATGTTGATTGTTGAATAAACCACTAGTTAAATAAATTATAATTTGTGCTTGAAAGAGAGTTAGTTCAAAAATAAATTATAATTAATTAAGTATTAATTACAATTAAATATTTTATGCTAAAACATACTAAATAAATAATAATAATGAATAAATTATGATGTCTGGAGTGTCATCGAAGTAACTTATTGTGTCTGACTTGTTGGTGAAGTAAATTATCATGTCAGAATTTATGTTGACATATAAAATTAAAATAATAAAAATATATTCTCGGGATTTATGTTGATTTGATGGTGAAATCCGATGGTAGATCATTATGTAGTAAAAATAATAAATGTTTCACTGAATTGTACCCCAACAATAAATTTATAATAATATATTGATGGTTAAAGGAGACTAGGCCCATGTTTCATGTGGGGGAAATTAAATGGAAAATGCAAAGGGAGTTGGGGAATTCATGAAGGGATAAGGGTAGTAATGAAGGGAGGTATACGATAGAAAAGGTGGGATAAAGGAAGGGAGATGGAGGGGTCGAAGGGGGGTTGAATGATTTTGGAGAAAACAACTAAGGAGGATTGTTTTCATTGATTTGGAGGGGAAATGTATAGTACTGGTTGGACTAGAAATACTTAAGTTTTGGGATCGAGGGTTCAATAAACATAGTTTCTTGAAGCTAGGGAGTCAACTAGGTTGTTCCTAGAAGGCATGGTGGCAGATCTATTTGAGCAGTTGGGTTTTTCCAAGTTGAGGAAGTTGAAAGTGCAAAGCAACATGGACAAATATACAAAGGAAACTACTAACATCTATGTACTTTCCTAATCATTTAGAAGTTTCTTATATAAGATGTATGAAAAGAAAGATGTACAAGCTGTTCTATTTTTACTACCATATCTTGTAAATTTGATAATTTAAATTTACCAATGTATACATATATGTTTTATTTCTTATACCTACACATATGCATATTGATCATGAACTTTAACCCTCAATTCAAAAAAAAGCACTCACAGATAAATGAGAGATCAAATATTTGAATCAAGTTAGAATTTATTTAAGAATTTAGGGACCAGGAGGACAAGTCCCAACAAAAATGCAACGCAAAATCAGTGTTGATTAACATCAATTATTAATAAAACACACAAATTGTATTAGAAACATCACCAATATGATGAATAACACTAAATGTTTCTAGAAAATGTGGAAAAATACATTAAGAAATTTAGTGGAAGCAAAAAAGGGAGGTAAAAAAGAAGCTAATCACAAGGTTTTGTTGTAGTGATACAAGGGTCTAAAATAATATAATTAATTGACTAATTTGTCATTGTTCACTACAACAAATCCTGGAATTAGCGTCCCATTTAGCGTCCCTTTTTAGTGTATTTTTTTTTTACATTGAGTGGTCAAACTAGATGCTAAATGGGAAGCGTCATGGAAAAAACTTAAAGTGTCTTAAAAAAAGTCTTATTTTGCTTCCTAGATAGCATCCTTTATGACATCCAAAATAGCATCTACTTTTTTGCTTCCAGAATAGCATCTAACTTTGTTTCCTAAACAACGTCGATGTTTGCTTCCTAAATAACGTCCTATTTTTCTTCATAGCGAGTGTCCTCTTTTGCTTCTTAAATTCATCCCCATTAGCACCATATTTGCATCCTTAATAGCACCAGGTTAGCATCCAAATTGGCATCCAAGCTTGCATCCATTTTTGCTACCACTTTAGCATCCCATTTTGCACCATATTTTACTTCCAAATATGTGCCAATTTTTGCTTCCAAATTTGCACCAATTTTATCTTGCTTTTTTGCATTGTGTTTTGCTACCAAAATTACACCAAATATTTCTTCTATTGTTGCACCATATTTTTCTTCCTATGTAGCACCATGTTTTGCATCCAAAGTAACGTCTTATTTCACTACCATATCAACGCCATGGTTGGCTTCCTCATTAGCACCACGTGTTGCATCATTTTTAATGTCTAGTTTTGGGTCTTATTTTGCTACCATATCAACTCCATATTCGGCTTCATCATTAGCCCCACACGTTCCATCATTTTTAATGCCTAGTTTCACATCTCTCTTTTTTTGGTCACTAATTTAGTCATTTTTGGTAGTTTTATATACGAATTTTGGTCATTTTGTTTAATCACTTATCTCCCATTGTTTGGTCACTTACTAATTTAGTTGTTTGTAACCAATATTATAATATCATTAGGGCATGGAGGAATCGAACCACCAACCTCCTGCTTGTAACGAAGGTGCTCTTCCATTGAGCTAGCACCCTTTAAGAATTTGGGAACCTAACTTAGAGAGTCCTTTATAACTGTAAAAAGGATCATTACACAACTTTGAGTATCTAATGGTCGAAAAATGATGATAGATTGTATAAGTTCAGAATATATGATTAGGCAAGTTATGAAATCCATAAACCTTTTCTGGGAATTTTGAAAAAAAATCAAGAAATTGGCTTAATGGGATTGAAAAAATCACTATTCCCTAGCAACCGTAAGTGTACCACTATATGAAACCTATCAACAACAATTATCTTAGTGTGGATTCCAAGGTGAGTTTTAAGGGTGGTTCTAAACCCCCGTGCCATTATCTACTTTTGGATGAAATTGGCAACATTTAATTGGTTCATTTTGCACTGTTCTTGTGGGAAGAAAATTTTCTTTAATTAAATTTATACTAAATCACTAGCATACCAAGTGTGAATGATTATGTTCACAATACGAAACTATTGTTCACAACAAGAAGCTAAATTAATGTAAAATTTTCTATTGCATTACAATATTGTAATAATAGAATCTTAATTTTACAAAGCACTCTAAGATAAGACAATCATCTGTAACATTAGTGGAGGAACTAAAGTCTCCATACATATAAGGCTTGATAAAACTATGCTACTCTTTAGGCTTCAAACGTATGTGACTACGTTTGAGTTGAAGTTCTCTAATTTTGCATCAAAATTAGTGGAAGCCTAGTCAACTGGTTCAAAATTGGTGAAAATAAAATTCATGAAAAATCGGTCAGTGTAAAAAAGTCTCATAAAATTCATAATTAAGTTCGAAACGAAGAAATATGTTTTTTTTATAATTTCATATTCCAAATAAAAAACAAATACAATTGTTTAAATTTCAAATCTATTAAAAACATTTCAAATTCACAAAATATTTGACCTAAGTTTTTCTAATTAACTCTTTTTCTCCTTAAAATTACAATTAATATTTGAAATTTGCCAACATTTTGAATTCAATTTACGCAATAAAATTTCCTTCACAGTCAACAAATTTCATTGTTTTGGAAGAAATTCATCAAATGAAGTTACATAAGTGGCAACCATGAGACAAAGAATTTTAGCATTGCAATCATAGTCACGCAAACCATCCAAGATGCAACAAAAACGTTATCCAATGACCATTTTCAACATAACATTTGTATTAACCAACCAAAGATGTGCCTACCTCATCTAAGACTTAACTCAGTCCTTCCTCTCTTTCTTGAACAAGGTACAATTTCCAGTTCTCAAAGAGTGCTTGCTTTTACTGTATGATAAATCAAACCCATGTCATTCACTGTTTCCAGAAAAGTTTCCCTTCTTACCCCAGCCTGGATATTTCTAAGTATGTTCCTGTGTTACCGAATCCACCACCATAGTGTGTAGGATCTACAGATCCACGGATCCTATACGTTTCTGAGGCAGATCCACCATTGAAACAGATCCTCTACAGAAGGAATCGTATCCTAGTCCCATGAAATGGGTCTTGTGAAAAATAAAATAAAAAATCCTAAAATTTTCAAACGGATCTTGTGAAAAATCAAACAATTCCTGAAATTTTCAAACAAATCATGCAAATTCCAATGCTTTTATGACCCATTGATCCCCCAAAAAAATTAAAAACCCTAAACACCTAATGGCTAGCGTAAACCCCATTCCTTCTCAAGGTCTGGTCTATCCTTACATCAAGATATGCTCTTGAACTCTGATACATCAATATCAAGGTCTTCTTTCAACGTTTTTATTTGATATATTTGTATGGTCAAGGTTTGTTTTCAAGGGCTGATCTGTATTTATGTATTATGTTGTTGCTCACTTCACCTACACTATTATGTAGTCTTTCCATAGCATTCAAGAAAACCACTTTATTCCCTGCTGATAGGGACATGTGGATGTAGCTCACAAAAACACTATTATGACCTACTTCAAGTTCATGCTGAAATGGTTTTTAAAATTATTAGTATCACAACTGATCAAATTATCATTTATGGTACATGAACTCTCCTTTTTGGAAATAACTTATAGTTCTACTCTTGTGTTTCCTAAATAGTTTTGTTTCGTCATTCTATTTTTTGCATTTCTTTTTAAAATATTTTTATATTTGTTTGTACTTGTCGTTTCCCCACCGTATTCGGATCCTGGGTTTTAAAAAATATAGAGAATCCGTATCATGGTAACTTAGGTATGTTCTCTAGCTAACACTACGACAATAAGCTTGAAACATTTACTTTAGACATATGTAGTCCAACTATACAAACCTGTCAATAAAAGGGAAAAAAACGAGTCTTAGTCTGTAATACATGGCCATCTAGGATCATCTTACTTCCCACAACAAGTTCTTAATAATAAACTTCTAAATTCATAACTAATCTGATCTCCAACTGAATTAGTGCTATAACATTAGAGGAGGCATCATAAACAACCAATATCACTACATAATAAAATTCCTCGAAACTTTGTACCTAGTTCCATGATCTTATTCCGAGATTGAAACAATTTATTTTGGATATATATCTAATCTATAAAATGATATTGATACAAGGGCCCTCATGCTGACATCAAGGATGTCTATATTTGATGTATGACTCATTTACATTATCTTAGTACATGCTCCAACAAGTTCATACTACGAACAAATTGAATTCACTACCAAATTGAAACATAAACTGATGCAATGTTGTTACATTGAAGGAACCTTCATCACTAACCAATATGTCACTACAGGGCCTAGGCATGATTTCTCAAAACAGGGTGCTTAAGTCCACATTCTTAGCCACATTACGCACCATAATACAAGAACCTCTTAACATTGGTTGCAGTAAAGTTCAAATATTGTTGATTGGCACATACATTTATTTTTTTAATCCAAAGATTGTGCCTTTAGTGTGATGGGAGATTCTAATGATCCATTTCTAGATAAGCTTCATAATCTAGATCGGCAGGTATAGAATGCCATAAAATTCAATACCAAATCAAAGTCTGGATACAATAACATTATCTCATCTAATCAATCCATGAAGCTCTATAGAAACCTGTTGTAATGCAATTACGACAAGGTGCATATGGATACTTTATTTGGGTAAATTCAAGTAGGAAATAAAAGATTAGGACTTGCCAATGCAATAGGAAGATAGGTAATTAAGAGGTTGGTTGTTCTTGATCATTTCTTCATGCATGGTCATCAATTTTCACCTTTTTTACAAATGAGATCTATCATCCAAAGGGATGGATCATGCTTTGGCCTCTAAATCAATGCAAGCCATCATGCAGAATAGGTGGCAGAGTTCCACCTAGATCCTAATTATGTAGAGTGGTTAAAAAAAAACACATTATAGATATTACAATGTGAGTGTAATCATGTATCCTTTCTATATTTTATTGTGTTCAGTGAATCCAAGACAATCAATCCGAGGGATGATAGGTAAATCCCATGGCCAACAAGACCATTTGAACATGCCTGAGCCCCACTTGAAGGCTTATCAGTGGGTACCACCATTAATAGCACAAAAGCCAAATTCTTTCACCACTGAATATTCATCCTTCACATGCAAGATATTCATCCTTCACTCTAATCCCTGACAATTTTCATCATTAATTTTCCAAAAGTAAAAAAACCATAGTAACCAAAAATTAAATGAGTTGCTTGTTTACTATACTAGAAAATAACAGATATCAAGCTTACCTTACTAGGAAGGCTATATTTTGAACATTCAATAGCATGACGTGATGCTCTACCAATACTTTCCTTCATCCTTGACAGTGTCTCTAACATTCCTTCAAAAGTATCCTTGGAAATTACTGCTTATGTATCCCCACCACTAAGTGTCCCTCCAATGATATTTTGCTTGAATTTTCTTAGAATTCAACTCGTGTGTCATAGTTTGGAGTTTTGTTATACTACTATATTTGACATTTAAAACTTAATGGCTTCCATTGGGATGGATATGAGATGCTTTGTTTCCACAAACTTGTTGGATTTATCATCTATATTGTTGTATACAAAGTTGAATCCTCTTGAATTTATGCATTTAGTATATCTCTAGCATACTTGTGGAGTGTTGTCCTTGACCTATGTTAAGGATGAAATGTAGAAATTCGTCTGGGTTTTGGAACCATGTACCATAAATATTTTTGATCATCTTTGTATAATTGGATATTAGTGATTGAACTAAAACATGGGATTGCTTGTTCATGGGATAAAAAGCATCAACTAAGTTCCCGATTGTCAAAACCCCAAATTTTCCGAAAAATTTTAAAATTTTAAAAGCATATAATTTTCATAAATGCAGTAAACTAATTATTTAATTAGTTATATGTTTACTGAATTCATTATCTGAGTTATCTATTTGATCATGTATATTTGATAGAACAACTCTTTTCAGTTACTGACTTTTTTTCTCTTTGCGACCAGAAGGTGGGATTGTCATGAAAACTGGGCTTACTTAGCTTTCGAGCTAATGCAGAAAGTTTTCCTATTCTTACAGACTACAGGTAAGAAGTTTGGGTGCTGCTTATCATTAAATATAAAGTAGTCAGATAAGTTTGTTGCTCAAAATAGCTCAGTAAAGAATATAATGCTAAACAAATTCCCAAGCTTATTGAGGTAAACTCATTAACTGTCTTTCTTTCTAGTAGTTGTAAAATTATAGTTCTTAAAGATTACTGAACTATCTGATATCTAGTATAGTCATCAAGGGTCAAAATGCCTTAACTAAATCTTTGCAAACAGAGTAAGAATGGCAGAGTTATGAGATCAATGGTTCACTTTCAAAAGCGCACAATTACATTTACATCGTAATGTATATTAATAAGCGGTTTACGTATTACTGCTTCCATTTTCAACTTTTGAAGTTTAAGGGGTTTACATCTTTATTTTAAGTTACTCTTTAAGAAAGATATACTCATGCTGATGTACAAAGTTTTATTTACACATCAATTGTTCCAAAGCATAACTAAATCTTATCTTTAGTCAGATAGATAACCTACTGTAAACAGGTTTTATCCTATCCCTTCATATATATAAAAGGGGCCTGTCCTTAATGGACTACTATCCTTAAAAGAATGCATAACATAATAGTTTTATGGCCTAAAATTTATGTTGGTGAATCTTTGGTTAAAGAGATTAGTGGCTTAACCCTTGTATGTTACAATTTCTTGGTTAAGAACATTTATTCTAGGCAATGCATTCATCAAAATAATTGTTATTATTTTCTTTTGTATTTATTTACCAAACTTTTATTACTTAGATAAATACAACAAGACCATTGGGATTAACATTATTAATAGGATACTTGCCATAGTTGATTTTACAAACCTCCTTAATATCAACCATTAGTATATTTTTATAATAAAAATATAGATGTTGGTTGAATATTTGTGTAAGCATTATTCTTACTTAAACATATGTGTTATTATATCCTTCTACAACAATGTTACAAAACTTATTTTTATCAAGGTTGTAACTGCTTTATGAAAGAATAATTATACACCTGGATGGAGAGGTCATGAAAAAGAACCATGACATAACAAGTTTGTGGTTTTTAATGCTTAAAATCTTATAAACCTTTACTTCATATAATCCAAGCTTGTATAAAATGTCAGGTCATGAAATTATTACTCTCGATAGAGTATAACCTTTTGATCAATTGATTATTAAGTAAGAGATAACATGTTATGAAGTTCTAGGTCGTAGTGTTAACTACGTCCATGATGAACATAAGATTATAACTTGATTTGCAATGCATACACTATGGTATACCATGATGTATTTTGATGAGTTGCTAAAATATTTACGACAAAGGTAAGCTCTAAGGCATAGTTTATATATTAACGGATTTTTTTGTTATCATGCTCCATATGATAGGTTGAATCCAGCTGAGGACCATAGTAGAACCTTTGAAGATAGCCAAATGATTGATAATGTTGTTTCCTCATGATTGCTCCTCGATAACTATGGGAAAATACCCACCGTGTGCAAATAATTTGCATGGAGACATGGCTTAGTTTTGGCCAAGCGTCGTAAGGTTAAAAGGGCCATCTCTAACCCTAGCTCATTAATCTTCCCTTGCCTTCGGGCTCTCGTCATTCTTCTGCTAAGTATTCAGCTGCTCTATCACTTGAGTAGTGCTGTTGCTGTATTTGGCTTATTCCTCCCTCGTTAGCTTGTCCAAATGCACAGTAACGAAGGGCCGTGTCAAAGTGTTGATGTTTGTCGTATGTTAATGATTCTCATTTCAGGTTTTTGCTGCCTTACTAGCTTGAACCTGAACCCTTTGGCTGTAACAGCCCCCCTTTCTTCTTCAGTTTAATAATATGAGGGTGGTTCTTCATTTCAGAGTGTTGTGGCTTAAGTGTCACAGTATACTGTGTGTTATTTTGAATTGGGTAACAACACAGCTCTAGGGTTTTACCTTGTCGGCCGAATGACTAGGACTCTCTGCTGTCAATAGTCGATGGAGTGTTGTAACGCCGTTTCCTTTGCAGCTGATGAAGGACCTCCTCCTACTCATGCTGGTCGCTGCTTTGTGGGTTATCGGTGGTTACATTTCCATCAAGTTTTGAGGTAAAAAAAATAGCATTTGTTCTTTCATTATTATTGCACATTTATTTATATAACTGTTTACTTCTGATACATTATATTAACAAAAGAAATTGTGATGAAAACTTGCAGGTATAAACCTGCCTCTTTCTCTCAGTGTAGCTGGTACGAGGTGGCGGCAACTTGATGGTTACAGTAAGCCCTAGACTTTCCATGGCTGTTCTACCTTGTCCAAACCCTTATGGGATGTTAAGGATTGGTCGTCGTGGCCTGAATAACCCTTATGGGTTTTGGTTATTCCGGTTATTTGCTTCGCTATTTTTACTGGTTGTTAAAACCCTTGCTTAGTGCAGGGTTCTCCGGCTTTGGCCGTGAGTGTACATTTTGTCTTGTTTTATAATACTGAATATAAAGAACAGGCTATAAAATCATCACTCTATAGATTTTCATTACGACCGTGAGTAAAAATTGTTGAACTGGACTTCACAGTTGTTAACTCTATTGTATTTTGGATTAGTAGGGTTTTTACCCTAAATTGACAGTTTTAAGAAAAGATTTACAGCCTCTTTAAAAATTATCGTTAAATTTATATTGCTCCTCCGTCTAATTTGGGATTTTTTAGTTTATAATAATTGTTAAGCTCGATAAGTCGAGCATTCTGTCGCTCTGTTAATTACTTCCTGTACAATAGTATACTTAAATTTTTTTTTTATCCATAATATTTTTTTTAAAAGTTCATTATTAGGTTTTTCCTGTACATTGGTTATATATTGACCTACCTTATTATTAAGGAAAAGTAAATGTTGTTAAATACTTGTTACCCTACAAAATATAATGGCTTTTGGTTTTTAATGAAATTATTATATTTCTGGTAGTTAATATTTGAGAACATAATTCGTATTATATATCAGATTTATAATAATGAGTTAAGAACATTACTGTATAATAGTACTATTCCTATAAAGTATATAATAGGATAATATATTATTATTTATTATAATAAGGTTGTTATCGTACCTGCGAGTACTATTGCTCCTAAGGTTATTTAAACTTAGTTTCTTTTGTAAGTGCATAAAGAGATAATGTTTTGTTCTTTGTTGTTAACATGTTCTTATAATTACTGTACTAAATATCTTATAGTAATACTCTCTGTATTCTATGTTGTCATGTTTATGTTACAAATTAATATTTATTAAAATAAATGTAAATGAACTAACTATGTTCTACACGGTTAATATCTTAAAAAGTATAGGTTAGCAGTTGTATATTTTTGTTTAAACTTAGCCAGATAGAACAGAAATGAATAAATAACATATATTACTTTCCAAAAGTAATTTCTGCTAGTAAATAAATTACCTGTAGAAGTAAATTGAGATTCTAGCTATTCTTTCTTCAATTTGAATATTATACTTGTAGTAGTTTAAACTGTAAAGAAGTAGACTGTAAAGCATCTTTATCTAACTTAATCCTACTCTAGTTAACTATTATATTCTTCTTTGATATTCAAATAAGCAATAAGGTTATTGAAAGTAACTATAGTTTCAAGAACTGTTTTCTCTACTTTTACATACTACTATCAGTAAATAATACAATTTATTTCTCTGTTTGTATAAGACTTGACAGTTTTCAGTACAGGTTAATACTACTCCTGATACAAAAGATATTTCTTCTGAAAAACAACACAAATAAAATACTCTATAAATCCATTAACATTCTATTTTGTATTTTCATCATAATATCTTTGCTTATAATTTCATCCCTGCACTGGAGTACAGTCTGGTCACTCCAGATGAGGAAAAACGCAGGAGGGGTTTTGTTTTTCATCAAAATATTCTATTACTAAACAAACCAAAAACAACTTCATTACTAAATCATCTAAATCTTTACATCATAAGATACAAACATAACATTCAATCATACACAATTATTAAAACAAAGACTGTTAGATGGCAGAACTTGTTCTTGAGCTTAGATGACAATAGCAATGGGAGGCCATTCCTCCCTACCAACTCCTGGAGAGCGCTCAAACAGCGACTCCTCAGGACCCCCGAGCTTGCTCTGGTCTCCCTGGCTAGAACTAGGTGCAGCAATAATCAAGTACCGGTCTTCAAACTCAATACAAACCCTGAACTTATTAGTAAGTTCTCTCATCTAAACAGTTGTATCAAACCAAGTTACTGCAGATTATCCCTCAAACACTTTCCTTACAGTTTCCCTTTTCCCTCAATGGCTTCCTTGAAGAGCATTCCTCCTGAATGATTCTTCTCTTGGAAAATATCTGAGCCACCTCAACTCTATTCATTGGGTACTTTTTAAAAGATTGCCTAGGTCTTTTTGGTTTAGTTGTCATTTATTGAGCCACCTGCTTTGATACCACTTTCTTGGGGGATCATGACCCCAAATGTAGGGAAGTTTCCACCTGCAATATAGGAAGTGTTTGAGGATGCTGCCACTTTTCTTTTTCCCTCCACCTAGTTCCTCCACCAGTTTGACCAGTAACACTCTAATTAACAGCTCTCCCAAGTTGTTGTCTCCACTTTTTATTTATTAATAATAAAATATTCAGAATTACATTCCACTTCTTTTGACTCTACTGAGTCATCAGTCTCTACTTAGCATTAAATTCAACATAATGTCTTAGGAAATATAATTAAAAGAATTTACATTATTTTACAAAATTGGGGTATGTAACATACACACCCCCTTAAAATGTAACATCGTCCTCGATGTTACTTATTCTTCATCCTCTGCAATATCCTAGAATAAATTCGGGTATGCCTCCTGCATCTTACTTTCCAGTTCCCAGGTAGCCTCTTCAGGACTAAGGTGCTTCCATTGCACCTTCACCTGTCCAATGGTGCGGTTCCGCAGAGTAATTTTCCTCCTCCAGAGGATACAGTCCGGTTCCACCAGAATTTCTCCTTCTGGTTCCACCTATACAACATTCCAATCCACCACATGAGTAGCATTATGAACATACTTTTTCAAAACAGAGATATAAAAAACATTATGTACTTTCAAGTTAGGTGGTAATGTAAGATGGTATGCAACTTGACCAATTCTAGATAAAATTTCAAGCGGACCACAGTAACGTGGTGCTAACTTTGCACAACTCCCCAGTCTTAGAGAGCTTTTCTTTGGCCTTACCTTTATAAATACATGCTCACCTACCTAGAACTCCTTGGGAGTTCTTTTCAAGTCTGCTTGGATCTTTTGCCGATCCTGTGCCACCTTCAAATTTTTCTGCACTTGTTTCACAATTTCCTCCATTTCCTTCAATAATTCTGGTCCTAACACTAATCTATCTACTAGATTATTCCAGGAGATAGGAGTGTTGCATTTACATCCATACAAAATTTCAAATGGACTAAACTTAGCTGATGACTGATAGTTATTATTATATGCAAACTTTGCTAGATGCAAGTAGTCTTCCCACTTACCTGGTTGATCTTTAACATACATCCTTAATAAATGCTCCAGCACCTGATCCACTCTATCAGTCTGTCCATCTGTTTGGGGATGGAAGGAGGTACTGAAATTCAATGTTGTTTTTAATCCCTTAAACAAGGACTTCCAAAAATTTCCTATGAATTTAGGATCCCTGTCTGAAATTATAACTTTCGGTACTCCATGTAACCGAAAAATCTTCTTTAAGAATATATCAGCTATATTGGCATCTTTTTAAGTAGTTTTGACAGGAATGAAATGTGCTACTTTGCTCAACTTGTCAACCACCACCATAATAGAGTCATTTTGATTCTGATTTCTGGGCAGGCCAGTAATAAAATCTAAGCTAATCACTTCCCATTTCCAGCTAGGAATAGGTAAAGGTTGTAGCAAACCAGCTGGATTTTGGTGTTCGGTTTTAACTTGTTGACAGTCCAAACATCTAGCAATGTATTCAGCTACCTCAGATTTCATATTAGGCCAAAAATATTCTTTTCTTAGCATGGTTACAGTCTTTTGGTAACCCGGATGTCCTGAGTAAGGTGTTTTATGGACTTTGTCCAGAATTAACAACTTAGATTTAGGCACATTAGGCACATACAGTTTATCTTTAAATAATAAAAACCCATTTTCATTTAAACTATAACCTTTTATTAAGCTTTCTGTAGGTTTTTCTTTAGCTGTAGTTTGCAATTTCTGGTAATTTTCATCTTGTTTTACCCCTTCATTAAGCTGTTCATTTAAATCAGAAACATAAGTGTTGACTGCTGCTGTAAAGTTCAACTTTGCGTTTCTTCTTAAAGCATCAACCACCTTATTTTCCTTACCCTTTATGTGTTGGATTTCAAAATCATATTCACTCAAGAAGGCTAACCACCTTGCTTGTCTTGCATTTAAGTTAGGCTGATCTAAAAGATATTTCAATCCTTTATTATCAGTCATTAGAATAAATTTTCTGCCTATTAAATGATGTCGCCACATTTTTAAGGCATGTATAACAACCGCAAATTCTAAATCATAAGTTGTGTAATTCTTTTCATGAATTTTTAACTTCCTAGACTCATAGGCAATAACATGCCCGTCTTGAGTCAGCACACTGCCTAAGCCATTATTACAGGCATCCGTGCATACTACGAAGTCCTTATTAGGATCTACTATTCTTAGAATAGGTGCACTTGTTAATAAGGTTTTTAATTTCTTAAAAATTTCTTCACATTTTAAGTTCCAATCAAATTACTTACCTTTCTTCTGCAAGGATGTGATTAGATTCGCTATTTTTGAGAAGCCTTCGATGAATCTCCGGTAATAACCGATAATTCCCATGAATGATCTAACATCCGTTACATCTTTTGGAACCGGCCAATCTTCGATTCCGTGAATCTTTTCAGGATCAACTGAAATCCCTTACTTAGTCACTACGTGACCTAAGTACTGGATTTCATCCTTAAAGAAGTCGCACTTGCTAAACTTCGCGAAGAGCTGTTGTTCTCGCAACTCTTGTAAAACTATCTTTAGGTGTTCTTTATGTTCTTCTTCCATTTTAGAGTAAATTAAGATGTCATCGATAAACATGACAACAAATTTATCTAAGTATTTATGCATTATATTATTCATTAAGCACATAAAGACAGTTGGGGCGTTGGTAAGCCCAAATGGCATTACGACAAACTCGTAATGTCCATACCTTGTTATAAAGGTTGTCTTGAAGATATCTTCATCCTTAATTCTTACCTGATGATATCCTGACCTCAAATCTATCTTTAAGAACACCGTAGCTCCACGTAGTTGATCAAACAAATCATCTATGCGGGGCAATGGATATCTATTTTTAATAGTCATCTTGTTTAGCTGACGGTAGTCTATGCATAGTCGCATAGTTCCGTCCTTCTTTTTAACAAAGATGATTGGTGCTCTCCAAGGAGACACACTAGGTCGAATGTACTTCTTATCAATTAACTCTTTTAACTGTGATTTTAGCTCATTAAGTTCTAAGATATTCATTCGATGCGGAGCCTTTGAGCTAGGTACCGCACCTGGTACTAGCTCAATAGTGAAATCCAATTCCCTCCTTGGAGGTAATCCTGGAATTTCTTCTAGGAATACGTTAGTATATTCTTTTAAAATAGGAGTATCTTCTATTTTTAACTTATCTATTTCAGATTTGTTTTCCTCATCTGTAATAGTTACAGCATAGGCTTTACATCCTTTTCTAACAGCTCTTTTGAGTTGTAAAGCAGAAATTTGTCTGATTATAGTTTTTCTAGGAATACCCTTAACCTTTACTGGTTGTTCATCACTATTTAAACACGTGAAAGTTTTATTGGAACAATTTAAAACTACCTTATGCTGCTCTAACGAATCCATGCCAATCAGTAAATCATATGAGCCAAGTGGCAAAACATTAAGATTAACTGTAGTTTTAAATTCATCCATAAGTAAAGCACATTCTTTCACAAAACAGGTTACTTTTCTTTTTGCCCCTGTGGCTAATTGAACTAACCAGGAATTATCAAACTTATCGACAGACAATTTACATTTTTCCACTATCTGAGGTGCAATGTAACTAATACTAGCTCCTGGATCGATTAAAATGGTTACAGGGGTTTGGTTAATCATACCTTCCACTTCCACCATGGAAGTCTGATAGTCAGCTTGGCAGTTCTCCAAAGCTGCATTTATTCTGGGCATAGTCCTCGCTAGTTCTCCAACGGTCATTTCCTCCTGCACAGTATGGATATTGCTGACTGGCCTTTTTCGGTTTGGGCAGACCGAGGCATAGTGTGGGCCATTACATTCCAAGCACTTAACAGGATCCTTTCATTCAAAACTCTTAGTGAAATTCCCATGGTTATTTGCAGCTTCCTTGCCCTTAAAGTTATTCGAATTATTGGAAATACCATTTCTATTTCCCTGTAAATTCTTATTGTTAGAATAATTTTTATTCTTGTTATTGTTGAAATTCTTCTCGGGTACAAATTCCTTCTTCTTAAATTCAGGATGATTGTTGTTTTTCTTAGCCTTCCAGTTGGCTAAGCCTTCTTTCTTCTTGTTCTACTCAAAACAGAAATTAGCCTTCCTCATGGCTTCCTCCAGAGTCTTCGGGTTATCATACTCAATTCTGTCCTTGATGTGATATGGTAGACAGCTGAGAAATCCTTGCACTTTAGGTTTCTCGTCTACTAGGTAAGGTACATACCTAAGCAAGCTTAAGAATTTACTGTTCAAATCCTTCATAGTCATTGAACCTAACTTCAATTCGTAAAATTATTTCGCTCTTTCTTCATAATATTGCTCAGACAAAAATTTCTTCTTGAAGTACCTTTTAAAGGTACTCCAATTAACTTATTTTTCCCTAATACCCTTGACTCTCTTCAGATCTTGCCACCATATGTCTGCTTTTCCGGAGAGATTATATATTGCCATTCTTGCCTTCAGCTGGTTTGAATAATTGTATATATGAAAATACTTCCTCATCCCGGATAACCAGGACTTTGCTTCTTCCCCTTTTTCAGTCTCTTCATTAAAAGTTGGGGGCTTTATCTTTTTAAACTCCCCTGAAATTTCCTCATATGGTCTGTATTTCTTCTTTCTATCATACAACTCAACCTCACTACTGTCACTAGTAGTATGGTAACTTTTTCGTTCATCAAACCCTTCAGATGATGAACTGCTTTCAGTTTTCACTAGCTTCACCTTTTTAGACCTTCTTTGATGACTAACATCCTCAGATTCTGATCTTCTGCTCCTTCCTTCAGTTTGGAATTTTTCTATTAAAATTTGGTTCAACTCTTCCTGAGCCTTCAAAATCCTCTCATTCTCCTTCTTAACTAATTCCATTTTAGTCTTCAACCCTTTTACAGTCTGCAAAAGTTTTGAAAAGTTGGCAGTATCCTCCTCTAACATAGGTTCCCTAGGCATTTGTCTTGTCTCTGTGCTTGGAGACTCCTCCTGAGCATACTCTCCCGGCTTCTCCATACCTGCCTGTTAAACTTCAGAAAAGAAATTTTCTGTTCTTTACATAAAACAGAATATATGTTATTATATTATTTTACTTTACTGTTCTATGGAAGCTAGTTGGGATGCATCAAGGCCTAGTGTTTGAACCTTGTGCTCTGATACCACATGTCAAAACCCCAAATTTTCCGAAAAATTTAAAAATTTTAAAAGCATATAATTTTCGTAAATGTAGTAAACTAATTATTTAATTAGTTATATGTTTACTGAATTCGTTATCTGAGTTATCTATTTGATCATGTATATTTGATAGAACAGTTCTTTTCAGTTTACTGACTTGTTTTCTCTTTGCGACCACAAGGTGGGACTCTCATGAAAACTGGGCTTACTTAGCTTTCGAGCTAATGCAGAAAGTTTTCCTGTTCTTACAGACTACAGGTAAGAAGTTCGGGTGCTGCTTATCATTAATTCTAAATTAGTTAGATAAGTTCATTGCTCAAAATAACTCAGTAAAGAATATAATGCTAAACAAATTCCCAGGCTTATTGAGGTAAACTCATTACCTGTCTTTCTTTCTAGTAGTTGTAAAATTATAGTTCTTAAATATTACTGAAGTATCTGATATCTAGTATAGTCGTCAAGGGTCAAAATGCCTTAACTAAATCTTTGCAAACAGAGTAAGAACGACAGATTTATGAGATCAATGGTTCACTTTCAAAAGTGCACAATTAAATTTACATCGTAATGTATATTAATAAGGGGTTTACGTATTACTTCTTCCATTTTCAACTTTTGAAGTTTAAGGGGTTTACATCTTTATTTTAAGCTGCTCTTTGAGAAATATATACTCATGCTGATGTACAAATTTTTATTTACACATCAACTATTCCAAAGCCCTTAAATAATCTGTTTATCTTACAACCAGACAGCCCTTCAATAAAAAATTTCATCTAATGAAGAATTGTGCACATTCCACAAGTTTGGGACTATATTCAAGTGGGACTATATTCACGAAAAGAAGGATTGCTTGCTCTTAGATAGGAGGTCGCGAGATTGACATAAGGAGAGCGAGGAAGATTGAACTGCTTTCATTAAATCTTTTACTTCCAGACATATATGAGAGAATGGATAGTAATAAATATAAATCTATTTATATTAAATATTGTACATTGTTGCATTAACAGGAGGAGCAGAGGAAGATAATACATAGCTGCGTGAAGAGCAGCAGACAAGGATTTATTATTTAATTTCTTGGATAGAAGAAAAGAGCCCTATATTTTGGTTTAATTGCTATTATAAAGACTATAAAAGCAGTAGGGAACAACCATTCAAATATTGTATTGTGAGGTGGAGGGAATACTAATCTTTATTTCCAACCACTAGCAAGGAAACTGAATATTGACCTACCTGGATTTCGACCTTAAGTGGTTGGGTGATGAATAGTGGACTTCTAATGCTTTGGGTGAGCTAACCTGCTGACATACTAGCTGACGACAGTGAACTAAAGGATTTATTTTCAAGGGAAATAATATCTATAGTATGCTACGATCCAACCTAAAGATTGGCCATAAAATGTAGACATGGAGGCATACCATTATTGTATTGATCATTCAAAGGGGGAAGGATCACAAACTGAGCACCTCGAAGATGAAGAAATTGATTTGTTCTCTCTTGCTTTCTCATTCCCCCATTCCACGCCTGATAAAAATTTGTTAAGTAAACCCCCTAGCGAGATATAGAAAGCTGGTTCCTTTTGAATCTATAATTGTGGAAGGATCTCCACTGGGTTAGACCAGATTAAATAAAATGGGCAAGTGCCCGTTCCAGCAGCCTGCCAGTTTTACCCAAACATGTGTGTCAAGGGTCTACTGTCAATTAGGTAGGTCTTAGAGGATGGCTAGGGTCTACTCGCCTTTGTTTTATTGGTTTGGAGGCCAATAATGGGAAAGTAGATAGACTCAATACCATTGATTTTGGTCTGTCACAAATATCATCCTTACAAACAATCATGTAAATAAATTCATATTTCTCCCAACTACAAAAATAACTGCAAATTGAAGTTTCAACTGTAACAGCTAAAATCAATGAGTAATTTTGATTTCATTGATTTCGCAGAAGATTTTAGGAAAAAGAACATCCCTGCATTGGAAAATAAGAGAGTAGGGTCATTGAGGGGAACGACTGGACTGGATTTCCAGAATGTATGATCCTTTGACTCTAATAAATTTATGAATTCCTATCGAACTCGGTTGGCTGGCCATTGGAGGCCGTTGCTATCTTCAAAGCTCGTTGAACAACCCCGCCTCACTGCAAGGGAATTCTTCAAACTTTGGCTCGGTTGTTGTCACAGAGAGACTTCAAGTGGGGCTATCGAACGAGCGCACTGGATAAATAACTGGGATTGGATTTGGAATCGTAGCTTAGCCAAGGTGTATAATGTTTATTAAATATTGTTATCAAGGATACATATTGAAAGAAATCTATGATGAGGATTTTTTGTAATATTTATCTAGTGAATCCTAAATACGATTTGGGAGGGGGTGCGTGGCACAGGAATAAAAAACCCAGTATCAGTTGGATCATAGATCGTGGAGTGGGAACCTATGTATTCATTACAGTCATAAAAATTCAACTAATATCTTTGGAAACCACCTCACTCATGGGCTTACTGTTTATATATCATATGATATTACAGTGGTTGAATTTGTGATTTGAAGAAGTTCTCAACACCGAGGAGAAATTCTTTTGAGGAGAAAATCGAGTCAGATCACCCCAAGGTGTTGATGTAGTGTTTTATCGGGATCGAGCAGTCTCTACTCCTCTATGTAAGTGCCAAGTTTATACAAGGAGAGGTAAATCCAGAGGCTAGAGCATGATCCATGAATACATTCCCATTTGTGTTAATGATACTAAGAAGTATGTGGCTCGATAGTTTAATTGGAGCATGGCCTTTAATGCTTTCCCCCTTTCGATAAATGGAAGCAATGTTTAACATACTATTCCTCATGATGGTGCCTCTATTCACTAGCAAATCCCCCAATTTGGGTTCTTGTCAACTATTGAGGATTCATTTACATGGCCATGGAGAGTTTCGTCTAGCCTTCTACTATGGATGATGGCTTTAGTGTGGATTGTTTCCAAGATGAACAAATTAGAAAACTAATGCATAGTTAAGTCATTAGGCATGAAGATCCACTGCCCACACATTTGAAGGTATGGGTAAAAATTGAAAAGAGAGGTTGGAATAAGCAATTTCAATGTACAAAGCTAATTATGGAATCACAAAGATTTAAGGTTTTCAAGCAAAAATACCTGTTGAGTGATGATGATCACGCTACAGTTCTCATAGATTATGGGGCTACGACTTTTGCTAGAGCTAATCAAAGATAATGGAGACAATGGCCTTCAAAGAATGCACCCTACTCAAGTGATCTCATCCCTCTGGCTTGGAGAGCTCCCCTCAAGTGATCTTGGCCCTCTCGTTTCGACATCTTGGACATGAACAGTGCGGTCCCCCTCCAAGATGTTTGATTTTTGGAAGCCGCTCAAAAACCCTCAATTGATCAAAGCTTTGACATGTGGCTTAGTAGCAGGTTGGTAGCAGGAAGGAAGAAAAAAAATCCTTCAGAGTTGTTTCTATCTTTGCTCAAAATATAAATCCTTCAGAGTTGCTATCTTTGCTCATAGATTTTGATTAGCGAGAAAAATTGGGAAAATTTTGAACCCAACGCCAAGCCCTAAGAATGTTATTAGTTTGGGAGTTTTATTTAAGATGATAAATATAAAATACCAAAAAAATTATAAAAAAAAATAATATGTATTTATTTTTAAATTAAAATTAAAATTATTATATTTAAATATGAATTTTATTTAAATACAAAATTTATTTAAATATTTAAGTTTAAATATAAAATAATCATTAAATATTTCAATGATATTTATATTTTTTAAAAGTTTTAGTTTGAAAAAATAAGTTATGATATATTTAAGATAGAAACAATGCTATGAGATTTGTACATTAAAAATAAGTTGTTACAAAATTTTTAAATGAGATAAAATGTAAAAACAAATTGATACAAGCACAAGGTACAAAAAGTCATAAGCGTAGACATTAAGTTATCCCAAAAAGCAACATGTAGTACATATTGGATAATGTCTTCTAGTGAGTGGCATGCATTCACAACCCCAGGGGTTAATATTGTGTAGCGTCAACCTACTCCTAGTAATGGTCAGGGTTGAAGAAAATGTAGGTTCACTCTTAAAATCTAGGGTCAAAGAACTCATTGCATAGGTAAGAACAGTAGTAATGTGTTTATAAGTGAGTCAGTGTCCTACATAAATGACTTCTATTAAGAAAATTGATCATCCTAAAATCTCTTTATGTAGCACATTATGGAGCTTGTGTGTTGTGGTCTATAGAATGATGCAAGATAGTCCTAGTGTTCTTCAATTGAGTAGTTATGGGGTGCTTCAGCTCCCTATTGCATTTCGTTGACGTTGAAAATACACACCAATTATTAGGGCCTTTTTAGAAACATGGAGAGGGAAATTTAGAATTTGGGTTCTGAGCCAAAGATGTAGCAAGTTATGGATATCTCCTTGGGAAAAATATTTTGTAAAATTATAGTTGTTTCCCTCTAGAATATTCATTTAAAGTCATTAAATGGGTCGAACTCTTGATTGGACCAAGTCTCTTTTTCTTAGGGAAACGTATTTCCCATTCTCTTTCCCAATTATTTCCCCATATTTCATGATACATCTTATGTGTTACCTTACATTCCTTGCATCCTCTATCCTTCTACATTGATTCTTCCTCCACTCCACTCTAGTGCTTACATCCCTTCCATCTTCCACACATTTCATATGCCTTTCCTTCACCCCCTGCAATCCACTTTTCCATGGGGAAAAGTACAAGAGTCATCCTTCACTCCCAACCTCACTTCATATATCCACCATTTTCATTCACCCTTTCTTGTACCAAAGACTCGAAATAGAGACCCTCAAAGTTGGACAAATAAGTGGCATGGACATGGCATCCACGAGACGACTTTGCAAAGGTATGGGAGAAAATGATATATTGGTGTAGAAATGACAAGTGTAGTCAATAATGATGCAACATGGAAGTTGTCAATATGGACCTAAAATTGTCAAGGATATTAGAGAAAAGGACAACATGGGTTGGGCTTTATTACATGATGTAATTGTGTATTTGTTTGTGCTTGTAAATCATGAGAACTTCACTCACTCAATCAATGTGGTATAAAGTTTTAACCAGGACCTATCAAATTCATTTGTAGACAAAAAATAATCACTATTATCATGGATGCATGTGCACACCAATGAAAAGATTAGTCTTGTTAATGGGGTTTTGGTTCAATGGTGAAGCCTTGTCAGAACACTCACCAAGGTTTAGTTCCCATGGAGGCATGATTGGTAGTTATGCCCAAGTGCAAGATCTTGGTTAATTTGATAGAAAACTACCCCCTTGATGTGGCAGTTTAGCCAAACAAAAACTATATTACTAGCACAAATACATATTAACTTAGATCTAATAAGCACCATGAGGACCAAGGTGCAAACCTCAATGTAGTTAAATTATCTTTGAATGTTTTGAATTTTTGTTTTATGTTTACATTTTTTAGTTATATATATCTATATATATATATATATATATATATATATATATATATGTATGTATGTATGTATGTATGTATGTATGTATGTATGTATGTATGTATGTATGTATGTATGTATGTATGTATATGAATATATTTGTGTAGTTTTCTTAGGTTTTGGTTTGTCCATTAGATATCATCTTTTGTGTGCCCTCTTATACCATGGTTTAAGGATGAAATATAGGGTACCTATTAGGACATCAAATTTATCATTGGGGTTTATAGGAAATGTGTGAGGCTCCAATCATCACACATGTACTTCATAAGATATTGTTTCCTACTAGTGTGATTTGGTGGAAATGTCAAGGTTGATAAAAGTAATCATGATCCTCGAGGATCATTCCATATGTTGTGGCCATATTTGTACTTTAGATGGTAGGGTTAGTTGTTGTTGGTCAAAACCACTATGTTGTGTTCCCTCTCAGAGGTAAGTTGTTGAATGTAAGGGAAGCTAGCCATAAAAATATCATGGAAAATGTTGAGATTCAAAATCATTGGTCTACAACACGGCAAGGAATATGATTGTGTCAAATATTAGATATGGCCATCTAATGATTATGACAGATCAGGTAATGTTGCATATTGATAAGTGTGTATTTTCTATGTAAGTTTGAAGGATACAATCAATTGAATGTTGGTTGTTTACTATTTACTTGCAGGATCACGATGGTTCTCACATCAAAGGATTGTTGATCAACTTCATACACTCTTTTTGGCCCTCTCTACTCAATATTCCTTCGTTTCTTGTTGAATTCAACACTCCTATTCAACGTTATAATGGTTATATAAAAACCCCATACTGAGAATATCTTTTGCAAAATTAGAGTATTCAGGCATTATTTTGAAATTTGTGTAGGAAACTTACCAAATATGTTGAAGATAAAGTGATCTTTGTAAAGGATCAGTAGTCGCGATCATCCACCCTTCGAATCTCTCTTTGATTGAGTGCTTCAAGTAGGTGTACCCAAGGATGGAATTTTCGCATAATTTGGTGCCCTCTTTCCTACCTAGATCTTCTACCGGCATCGATTAGGTAGGGCTATAGAAATCATTGAAACCTACCTAGATCGACTGCACCGAGTGACTTAACACTTGCGATTGAGTTCATTATCAATACATGGCATCAACACGTGTATTCCCCATCATGAATTTAATGCAGTAGCAGATAAAGGAAAGGAAAACCTGTAGTAGATAAAGGGAAGGAAAACCTTACCACCACACCCAATGCTGAGATCACCTCCCCGTCAGGTCTCGAGAAGGGAAAACCGAGGATGACGTCAACTACTTTTTCCCAATCAGAGAAAAAAAAAATATTAACAACTATTAGTAACTATTGAAAAAATTCCAAATATTACAGTGTACAGACGTGATTAATACACCTTTGCGATTTATATATATCCCCTTGTTGAGGACATAAAAAACATAATTACTCTTAAAAATGACATGTCTTCAAAATTCCTTGGATTTGATTTTGATTGTTTAGTTCGCAACGTTTAAGGTTTATATGTACATTTGCCATTATTTATTATCATGACTTGTGATGCCTACATGGGTTGTTTACAAATTTTCCCTTGTGATCCCCTTCATAGTGATCTTACTGACCTAAGGCACTATTTTAATTTACACCTCCCTAAAATGGTGATGAATTGTAAACTCTCGTTAGTTTGTTTTTATGTGCTTTATAGAAAAGGTCATCAAAAGTCAAATAGAGTATGGAGGTGATTTTGATCCATAATATCGTCACATTGGTTATTATCTCAAAATGTTATAAGTGATGATTACAAATTGTTGATTGTTATTGTTTATCCATTCAAAATTACACTTGTACAAGTCTCAATGATTTGAGACACTTTCTTGCTCATTACCTTATTAAAGGGGGTGAATGATAAAATCTTATTAGTTCATCTTTGAATATTGTAGACAAAAAGTAGGCCCTAGGGGGTGAATGATAAAATCTTATTAGTTCATCTTTGAATATTGTAGACAAAAAGTAGCCCCTACACATTAAAAAAGGTAGACCTAAATAGATTATGGAGGTGGCCCTAGGTTTGTAATATAGTTATGGAAGTCATTATGTCTTGGTCTTATAATTTCAACTCATATCTCTAAATTCCTTTGTGATTAAATTAAAGTGCCAAGTAAAAGTCACTCTCGAGGAAGACAAGAGAAGCTTAGATATGCAATGTGTGTGCATGTGAATTCCCATCTTCTAGTATTGTAAGTTTGATATTTACCTCTATGTTTTAAATCACTCTTTAACTATGTAAACTAAATCCCATGGGAATAAAAAATTGGTCAATAGTGTAGTGTAATGCTGGAAGATTTGATAGGGGCCATAAAACTTGAGCAACTAATTTCTTTTTTCCTTGAGATATGTATACTTATAAGGCCAAATATGTAAAAAAATTGTATCCACTTATTCAAAGTAACACTATGAGCATTATTGAAATGCTTGTTGCTTCATTCCATTTTAAACCAAGAGAAAAATGTCCTTCATAGTACAAAAAAAGTTAGCTTTTCTGTTAATATTGATATCCACTTCTTGTGCCTTGGATGTTCTTGGTAAAAATGAGGGTATGGATGGGGAGGTTGTCAAAAACAACCTTGTAGGGTGACATTTTGGTAGCACCATGATAGGTGGTATTGTACTACCTTTTTACAATGGGTGTGTAGGTGGGTGGGGGAGTTGGGGGTGGGGGAACTACTAAACCCAATGGCTGACAATATCTTATGGTCAATACCTCACAACCTCTATTATTTGTTATTAACTCCAATATCTCAAGTCCTGCAGTGTCTAGAAGTATTATGACATGTATTGTCATCGTGGACATCGATGTTGTCATCGTCATCATCATCAATGCCAGATGGTACATCAACATCATATTGATCATCATCATCGTCAGCATTAAGTACATCATCAACAAAATCATCGTCATCATTATCATTATGGTCACTCATACACCATTAGTGTTCTCAATCACTCATTGACATTAGGATTAATGTCATGTAATTGTTAAGGTTATTTATATGTCATTATAGTCATTTCGATGATAATAGGATCATTTAGATGTCGCTACTAACATTTAGGTGACATTAGAATCAATTAGGATCCAAAATTGATACCACATGCATAACCATAATTGACATCCACATTGTCATCATCATAATACAATAAATCAACATCATTGTCGTTGTCATAGTCATCATCAATATAATTGCGCTAATAATGAGCAGGATCCCTACTACCTCACAAGAATGGATGATATAGTCTTATACTTATCAAATTGTATCCACACGCTCCATCATAATTATCATAATGCATCATCGTGATCTTGTTAGGGCCAATAAGATGCCATCAGGGTCTATTAAATGTTTGTGGGGACACTCAAATTCCATTAGAGCAATTTAGGTGGCATTAAGGTAATTTACCCCTCATTAGGATTAATCAAGATGTAGAAGTTCCATGGTTACAACCATTTAGGTGCCACTATGATAAATCAATATCCAAAAGTACTATCACATGAATTATGATTATTGACATTGACAATGATATATCTGACGTGATGTTAGACATTTTCCTAACACAATTCCTAGCTCTAAACCTAGTGCAATTCCTAGCACGGTTCCTTTTGAAATTTCTGGAATTATTCTAGGAACTATACCTAGAACTATACTTGGCATTATGTTGGATGTTTTCTAGGCGCAATTCATGGCTCTATAATTGGCGCTATGTTGGATGTTTTTCTTGCTAGAATTTGTGGCACAATTCTTGTCGCTAACCCTGTATTAATATATGGTGTTATTCTATTCAGGATGTTTTTGGAGGCTATTCTTGGCGTTATATGGGATGTTTTTTTGGACGCTAATTGGGATGTTAATTTGGATGCTAATTGGGATGATAATTTTGATGCTAATTGGGACCCTATTTGGGACATTAATTGGGATACTAATCAGCGTCCAAAATAGCGTTAAATTTGAAAAAGGGACTCTAATTGGGATGCTAATTGGGATGCTATTGGGACGCTAATTGGGATGATACTTGGGACGCTAATTGGGACGCTAATTGGGACGTTAAATGGGATGCTTATTGGGATGCTAATTAGCGTCCAAAATAGTGCCAACTTTTGAAAAGGGATGCAAATAACACCATTAAAAGCGCCATCCCATGGAAAAGTGTCCACTTTGTCCAAAAATGATGAAAAATACACTAAAATTGATAATGGATGCTAAAAAAGAAGCTAAAAGAGACGCTAATCATAGGGTTTTGTTGTAGTGGTTATAGAGATGGAATATGGACAATACTTAAAACCCGTTTTGAGAATATTGTCCCAAATGAGGATGCACTTATGAAAAAATAACCATATAAATACATAAACCTTTGGCTAAGGATTTCGAGTCCATATTTGGTGCTAGATACATTTTTTTGGAAGACGTCGGTGACCCACCTCCAGGTGGTAGAACCTGTTTAGGGTGAAGTTTCTACTAGGCTTATAACCCCAATGAAGCCTGTTTGGGAAATTTTTTCATTTTAATATGTGAGCTTTCAATCTCTTCCCATAATTTTTTCCATTTTTCCAGGCCCTCTACAGTCCAACTCATTGGATGAGTCTATTTTCTAAGCCCTTGTTGATTAATAGAGGGATACAAGAAGTGATTTAACTTTAATTTGTTCTTTCTAAAAATTTCTTGAATACATTTCATGGGGTGGGTATTGAACATAATGGGAATTTTCTGCCACGAGTCTTCCCAAAATAATGTCGATCTACCATCTTTTATTTCCCATAAACAATTACTTTGCACTAATCCCATGTTTTTCGATGTTGAGTTCCATATAAGGGATCCTAAAATGTGCCCACCAATTCTTATGAGATATTGTTTAGAAAAGTTATGAGCATACTTCATTTTCCATAACAAACCTGATGGATCGTTGTCATGAGTGACCCATCATAACCATGTTTTTGGCTCCCAATGCTTCATTACTACTCTTTGGGTGTCTTAATCCAAGTCCTCCCACAATCTTGTGAAGGTAATATTTTCCTTTCTTAATAGTGCCCATTTTTTGTTATAAGAGTTGGTGTCTCTCTACAAGAAGTTTTGTTGCAATTTCCTTATTGAATTGAGGATATATTTCAATGCTTCCATGATAGAAAATAATTATAGGTCCATATATTGTAGAACAAATTTGACTGGAATTAGATGACAAGCAAGGTTGAGAGACTGAAAGGTGCAACAAGAAATTTTTTTCTCAATTCGATCAAGCAAATATTTACAATAAGAGTGCCTGATGGTGGTCTCAATAAAAGGGAGGTTGATGTTTTGGATGGAATGTAGCTTATTTGGAATCCAAGGATGTGGGAAAAATTACATTGGGTGATCAAAGAGGTAATGAAGAATAAGAATTTGGATTTAGTGATTTTGATGGATTCCAAGAGTCATTCTCCATACTTGTGTGGTATCAAGTCATAAAATTGTGTTGTATCAAGTTAAGAAATTGTGTGGTATCAAGTCAGGGACTTGTGTTGTATCAAGTCAGAAACTTGTGTTGTATCAAGTTAAGGACTTGTATGGTATCAAGTTAGGACATTATTCTATATCAAGTCCTATCTATGTCCTCATGTATTAAGGTGGGATGCATATACTATGATCTTGTGTTGTATCACCATTGGAATCTTGTGTTGTATCAAGATTGGAGTCTTGTGTTGTATCATGACTAGTATTATGTTATATCAAGACTAAATACTTGTGTTGTATTAGGTATAGACTTGTGTTGTATCAATTCAAATGATTCTCATAGACGATACCCTATGAGATGGATCTTCTTAGCTGGATATGGTCTTGTGTTGTATCAACTCATGAGGTTATACTATGTGATGTATTACTAACCATGGTCATTCAATATGGATAAATCTATTAAGTATCCAATAGATACTGATCACCTCTAGACTGAATTAATTTAGCATATGACTATATGATCCTGGGTAATATATATGATCATCAGTATGGAAATTCTTCTGAGTATAATATGATATTATAGATGATTAAGAATATACCATGTAGTAAGATAAAGAGATAATCAATAAATAGATTATGAGAGAAAGATAATTCAAATTTCCCATGTAGATGACTAAGTGAACTCAAGTTTTAAAGCTTCAAGTAAAGATGAATTCCTAAATCAGTGCTTTAGTTAAAGCATTAGTTGAACTATTAATGGTAAGAATTTAGTTAAGTAAAGAAGAGCTTAGTGTTCATCAATCAACAATATTCAGTTAATAATGGTTAACTACATGATTAAATAAATATGGACTAGTTTACTAAAGTGTCTACACTTTAGTTAGACTAAGAGAAGACACTTAAGGATGACACTTCAGTTAAGAAAGTGTGTTACATGCAAAAAATGAGTCATTGTACTATGACACTTATGTTATCTTGTTAACTAAGTGATCAATATTTAGTTAAAGATTGAGTTCACTTTAATGTCAATTAACTATCAGTTAATATCCATGATTGAAGGTATGGTGCATTAGTTATGCATGATCAAGATTCAATGCATGGATTTATTATTCCAAAAAAGGCAATTTGAAATTTTAATACATGTGTGGATAATTCTCATGCAACCATCACCATGGTTTGCATGGCAGTCATTATGGCTTGTTATTAATATGTTAGACATATGTAAAGTTCATAACAATTGTAAGGATGGATCTCTCTTCTCTATTGCTTTGTCTTCTCTCTTATCAGGAAATATGCATATGTTGTAAAAGTCATTCTCTACAATATATCTATTATACTTTGAATAATTTCTAGGGTTTTTCATTCTCTCTTCTATGAGGATTTTCCCTAGGGTAATATTGTGTTGTGGATGAATTATTGTGTGCGATTGAATTGTTAATTGTTACAGGTCCTCAACATATCATTGATACAAGTTTTAAAGTTCAAGCATCTCCATTATTTCTCAAAACACTAACATAGTATCAGAGCATAGGACATGAAGGAGCTTAGTTTTCCCACACAAACTAAATCCTACATGATCTTGAGGAGTTGAGAAAGAGCTTGGAGCCATGGAATTGATCTCCATCCAACAGGAAGACCAATTTGAAGGTACTTCCAACTTTAATGCATTGAAGGCAAGGGTGTTAGTAATTATTAAGGAGCATGACCTATATTCCTACATGAACTCAATGTGTGAGGAGCCTTTATCCAATGTGGGGAGAATTCAAGAGCAAGTCAATATGCACCATTCCTGTCACTTTTCAGGAGATAAATTTTGTAGAGAATTTCTGATAAATCCCTGAGGAATCATCCAAAACCATTGAAACCCCACTTCCCAAATGGGTTGATTTAGCTTAATGATAAGCATATTTAAAAAATTCACAACTGTTTGAGAGATACGATCATGTATTTGAATACGAAATTTTTGGAAATCGTGTTATGGTCATCTTTCCAAAACTTGACGAATTGGTTGAACAACCCAGGTATTTGTGGTTTGTATATTATCCTTATTCAATGGATCTTGTGTATAATGAGATCCCCATAGAGTTGAAAACTCATCCAAAGAAGAGTATGATCATTGGAAGAAGTGTTTCCTTGAATAAGATAATTCACTCGAGGTTGTATGGGATACAATTTCCCGATGCAGAGATTTGAGAACTCCTGCATGCACCCAAATTTGCAAAGAGATCAAGATTGAGGGACTCAAGTAATCTCTGCAAGGAAGCATATATCAAGAGGGAGAAAGAAAAACAATAAAAGACAAGTACTTGTATTTTTTATATTTTATTTAGATCTATATGCTTTTAAATATTTTAATTACAATCATATAGAGATATGTATTCCTGGGATTAGGAATTGTGAGCATATATGTTGATTCTTTCCTTTATTATAAAATAATTTTTTTTATAAAGATATGAATATAGAGATACATGATTATTATTGAGATATGAATGTTGGGATTCATGATTGTTCATAAAGATATGAATATAGATTTGCATGATTATTCATGAGATATGAATGTTGGGCTGCAAGATTATTTTATTATCATACACATTTATAAAATTAGATTTTGTTTCATTATGATCTGTATTCCTAGGATTAGGAATGATTATATGGTGTGTACATGATTAAAAACCTATGTTACAATCTTTTTATTTATTGGTAAATAGAAAAACCATGTTAAGAAGAATAAGGGCTTGCATAAATATTCATGAGATCTAAATATAAAACTGATATAGAAGTGCAAAAAATTACATGAAATGTGAATGAGGTTATGTCGAAACATTGATTTAATGTGTACATAACTATATGAACCACTTCAAACACATTGAAGTATTCATGTGTTTAAAATTCATGAGATATGGTTAGACTGAAACATTGGTTAAAATGTTTTACATGTCAATGTGTGTTGTTTGTCATTTTATTGAAATGGGTGGATTATGCAATGTTGCTAATAACTTGGTTGAATTTGGCTTGTAGGGAAAAACTATATTCCATGATCTACAAATAAAAATGACATGTATTGAATGAGGAGTAATTATGATGGTTGATCCTAAAAGAGAGCGTGATGTTGTGAAGCAAGAAGATTATGGTAGCAGATCAGAAGGTTCCTATGTATTAGGAAGAAATTAGAATGGAAACCCTAATCCTATGTTGAGAGATGTAAATACTCTTGAATATAATTAAATTGTATTATTTATACATTCATGTGTCAATAAGAGCTTCAGAAATATATGAGCATGAAGTCTTCATGATGGAGCACCCATATTATGATTCTCACATCCTGATGGTGAGATGGAGTAGCTAGATTCATTAGCTCCTAAAAAAACAGTAAAACTATTTGATGGATCTTTTGTTAAGAGGAGACTTGCATGATGCTCATATTCAGAAGGAAACTAAGAACAGTATTTAATAATATTGTTAAGATTCTTATGATTAGTGGTGTGGCAGTCACTAGACAAAGGTTTTCCTCAGTTAAGGAAAATGTGCAGTAAAAGAACCTGAATAATTTTAGGATGATGGACTATAAATCAATGCCCACACATATGAAGATAAATATGAAATTTTATAATTCTTATTTAATATTTGGAGGATATCAAGTTAGTTGACATGTATTTGGTTAGTCACAAGTCCCAATATTGGTTATATACTTTGTAGTATGTACATGGATATGTATAAAGCATGTGATGTGGTATCGACTTGGTACAAGTGTATGTGGACTCAGATATGTCTCGGTTAGTAAAATAAAGTCTCAAATACATATGGATTATTACTAGTGAATTAATCAAGGAATATCAAATATGTTACTCCAGATAAATCATCTTGTAAAGAAGTAAATCTTTATTAGGTTCCTAGTCAGTTATATCTGAGACAATATATGATCAACATTGCCAACATTCTTACTAAGCCTCTGTCTGAGATAATATTGGTATAGAAAAACTCCTCTAGTTTAAGAGGGAGTATTTATGTGTCTTCATAGGAGACAACATATAAAGTCCCCACCAGTTAGTCATGTTACATGAATCAGGAAGGCAGAGGTTGTGATACCTTGTGGATAGAATACACATGAGCAGAGACATGGTAAAAGACTTAGATACTATTGATACTCAAGAATAATTATAGTATGGAGTGTGAGAGAATAGTTAAACCTCTCAAAGAGGTAGTCGGGGTGTTATAGTGTAAAAATAAGAATCATTGAGAAAGTGATCAGGCCTTGAAGAACATCACAGAGAATGGAAAGTTCATAGAGAAGCTCTCCAAATAGAAGAATATTCTTGAAGTCAACAAATCTTGAAGATTGCATGAAAAGACGAGACTTTCTTTTTGCACGATATTACACATTTGATGTATAATGTTGTATAATGATGGATTTAAAATCCATGGTTTCTATTTTAGAGAAACTATATTTTGGATTGGAAACAGATGGTGCTACTATGTGTAAATAGTTGATTGGTCTCTTAATGTACCTAGTAGACCTTTTTCATTTTCTGCTTATTGCTAATCATGTGTGTGAGTACCTTTAAGGTACATTAGAATATGTTCTTTACTATATTTGATACATGGTATACCTATTGTGTTATCCATCTATTAGTTCAGCTTGAGATAAGCTATGTATGTTGCAGCTAGTACGACAAAAGATAAAGAGTGTCTAGTACTATAGAAGCAAGGTGTATTTCAGCTAGTACTAAGCAAAGTGTATTGCAAATAGTACTACCTGCTAAGGAGTAGTGTAGCTTGGGAAGCTACCTACTAGGGTGAAATACTTGAGCCTATAACTATTAGGTGTTAATAGTCAAGCTTTCTGAAGAAACCCTATATGTGTTATTATATAACACATTGAGATGAATTTTTACTTCACTGAAGTCATGGTACTTGTTGGCCTCCCAACAAATCCCTTTCCAAAATGCAAGGGAAAGGGAACCCACTAGAGAAAATCTTTGAAATATGTAGCTACCGATTTCATTTCTGTAGCTTTCGGCTGTAGATTTTTTTGTAACTGAATTTCACGAGTGTGGGATGGTTTTGGATTCCACGCTGATATTTCAACAACTTTTCTCAATTCCAAGCCTTTATTACTTTATTGATCAAATGATCATATTGACAAATTCAAATTAATTATCTAAATACTCAATTCGATATACATCTTAAAAGATACACGTGAAGGTTTAGAAATGAGCATACTTTTCCTTTTTACATTCGGCGAGGCAGGTCTAAAGTGGATATCTGCATTTTCATTTGAACTTGCATACTACTACAACCTCTTACTAGCTCTTCTCATAAAAAAATTTCATGGTATTCTTTTAAATTCATTTGGTCCTTTGTATATGAATGTCTTCTCCAAATTATTTCTTTTTTATATATTCATGATGGTCACATTTTTTAAGCAAGTTTAAATTACTTATGTGAAACTATTCCTTATAATTCAAAGTAATTTTTGTTTTCATCAATCATTTATGTTTCCAAAAATTAACTTATTCAAGGGATATATATTCATGATATATATGGAGCAAAAGTGTATACATTTTTACAAAAGGAAAATTCCAACTCTTCAGTTTGTTTTACCTTCACGACAACCTCACAATTATAATAATATAATAATGATTTTTTAAACAAAAAATTATGCATTTTCGTTGTTTAGGGGATGGTCGATACTAAAATTATCACGTAATGATTATCCTGTAATGATTATTTTTGTCAAAAAAGTTTTCCTCTATGTACAGGTAGCACAAGAAACATCACCATAGATAACACAAGAAGCCAGCTCAACGATCTCAATAAAACTAGGATGCCACATGCTAAACATAGATTACAATCAACCAATGCATTAAAGGAGATCGCCATTGAATCTTCAGCGAAATCAAAAATTCAGCATTGAAATGTGGTTATTTTGACAGTTGTCTATAGGGGAAATGCCCTTTCACCAGAGTTATCTAACCGTGAGGAGATTGACGCGTTACTGTCAGTGCAAAATTGCAACATATTATGTGCATACAGATTTAAAAGATTGCCAAGCCGCTACAGGGGAGAGTTTTTTGGATCAGACCAATCAGCTTAACAAACAACGAGTAGAGAAGGCACCTGCTTGTCGATATAAATAATGGAGTTTCCACTACCAAAAAGGAGAGGAGCTGGGCAATGCTGGAGAGATTTTTCTTTCACAGTTCGGCACAGACGGGGAAAGGAAGAAGCTTTAAGAGATTTCTCTCAAAGGTTCTGGAAACGTTGTTGCCTGAAGGGATCTGGAAAACAGAAAAGTGGAAGAACGCACTGCACTGAGGCTGATGGATGGAGGAATGTTTTTCTTCATACTTATGTTTTCTTTCTGCAAATGATTTTGAAGAAGGAGGCTGGTGTATTGAGTATGTGCAGGAGCTGATTTCCAGAGAGATCCACGTTCCAGGATTAAGATTGTTAGAAGTTTTCTGTAAATTATACACTTTCCCATTTCTAGAGAATTTTTGTGGAACTGAAGCATCGAATTATTTTGAGTTTTCTGTTTTCGAAAATCTTCATTACATGTGGTAACTGTATATTTGTTTCTACCAATAATATAAACTTTGAATGATTTCAAGTTTCTATTATTTGTATTTAAATGCAAACTCTTCTTTCAATTTTTATTGTTTCCAGCGGTTATTTTGATTATTAATTTTTAATTATAATGATTTATAATTAAAAATTATGTTATCTTTTACATATGAAAGGAATTACTTTACTTTTTTATGTTAATGATAGTTAATCAGAAATGCTGGAAATGTTTTATTTACTTTTCCTGGAAATGTTTTATTTACTTTTCCTAGAAATGTTTTATTTACTTTTCCTTCTTTGAATGTTTCACAATTACTGAATGGTTGTAAAAGAATGTACTGTTGAATTATTTCATGTGTTACATTCTTTTTTTCTATTTAATTAAAGTACATGAAAAAGAAGTAAAGGTTCTTTTTTATCAAGAAATATTTTAGGTTAGATATGCTTTAAATAGTTTATTTAGTTTTATTTTCTTTGATTAATTAAAGTATTAGTGGATGTTTCCATTATACTTTAATTCAATTATATTTACTTTATTTTAAGCTTATCCTTTTCTTGGAAAATAAAAAAAATAATTCACAAAAATAGCAATTGGGTTTCCTATTGTTTCAATATTGTAAATATTATTACATATCTATATATATAAATAAATAGATTAGATTTTTATAATATTTTCTTTATTTTAGATTAGTTATTAGATTTCCTATACATTTGATTTAGTTTTATCTTTTAGGTTTCTTTTATATTAATTCTTTGGCTAACAAATCCATAAAACCCGTCGAGAACAACTATCCCAAACAGCTTGGAACCTGCCTTAAGGATCCCGGTCTGGGTTGTCTCCCCTTGTTGCGAGCAAGTCACATTTGCCCGTCAACAATACTATAAATAAAATATTTAAGTACATATATGTTGATGAGAAGATTGCAAATTTTTGGAAATCCATAGTCAGTGACAAAGTTGTTAGAATAATCAAACCCATAGTATTACCCACTTAGACATTAATTCATTTATTTTTGTCTTATTTTCCTAGTACATGAGTCCCACCATGTGCAAGTTGATAATTGCCTATCCATGGAGGTCAAAATTTCCATATTTGACTCATGTAGCACTTGGGAAAGCCTTAGGAATCAAATCTTCTTTATTCCTAGCCTCCTAGGCACCCTTCTGCTTTTTCAGCTTTATTGACTGCTTTTTCAGTGTTTTAAGGCACATAAGAAAGCAAGACTAGGTGAGGTGAACTTGTTTTCTTGCCCTTTCATCCTCCACTCTTTCCTCCATGCAAAAGCATGTATGAGCTTCCATTCCACCACTCATTATCTTTCCCATGCACCCTTGCCAATTCGTGAGCCTCATGACAGATTTGGGATCAGCTTTTTACACCTATGGGGGATTTGCCTATTTTGGGTAAGCCTGCTTTATGCTAGTTTTGGATGCCTCCTTATGCATTCGAACTATTGATGTATTCTATATATTCAGAAACCTATGATATTACAGGGTTGGCTATTGTACACTGAGTTAATATAATTTTGTGTTACAGCTCCATTTTCAGTCTCCATTGTTGACAATTTTGCATGATCAATTGTAATTTGTTGTGAGTGAAATTAATCTATTGCTGGTCAGAATTTCTACATGGTATCAGAGCCATTGTAGGTTGTTACTCTCCTTCAAAAATTGTTTTTCAGGTTCGACATCAAGACTGGGATCCTTCTACTGACAGCCGGGACAGATTTTCTAAAGCTATGGATTCACAGAAAACTATCTTGACTCCCTTCAACTTTTTTGAATGGAAAGAAGAGATGGAGATCTTATTGAGAGAGAAATGCCTCTACAGGGTGACTATGGCAATAGGAGAAGAGCCCAATGCAGCTGTAGAGAAGATCAAATGGCACAATCGGAGAGATGAGGCCTATGGCCTCCTATGTCTCAGTATTTCCCGAGACCTCCTTTTCCATCTCGATGGATTAACTTCACTGGATCAAGTATGGGAGAATCTTTCTGATCTTTTTGGAAAGACAGATGAGATGAGGGGACATCAGATCGAAAATGAGCTGATTTCTCTGAGTCCCAGTAGCTTTGAATCCTTGCAGCTATATTTCTCCAAGTTCAAAGCACTAGTTTTGCAGCTGAAGTAGTGTGGTATCGAAAAGAAAGATGATCAGCTCGTATTGGCCATCCTCTCAAAGCTAGGACCTAACTACTTAGTCTTTGTTTTGACCTTCTATGCCACAAAACTCACAGCTCGAACCTGGAAGATTCCTAGCCTTGCAGATTTCATGGAATCTCTCACACAAGAACAAGCCAAGCTCGTGATGATGGGCACCATCAAATCTTCCAAATACCAAGCTCTGGTTGCTGGAGATTCGAGGGTGGATTCAAAAAGAAAAAAGAAAGCTAAAAATCCACTTGAGAAAAGAAGAGACAAGAAGCAGTCTCCGGAGGATCAACAAGGTCCCAAGAAAAATACCCAGAAGAAGAAAAACAAAGGTGAAATGAACAAGTGCTCATACTGTTCGAAGGGCAATCACACTGAAAGCTCTTGTATGAAAAAATAGATTGATATTCTGACCAATCTCCTGGAGAAGAATGGAATATCCCTTCCATAAAGCTCAAAGAAGAGAGAAGGAGGATCAAGTTCCAATTACAGAGAGAGAGTTCATGCTCTAGTTGCTGGCACATCAAACTCACCCAGTTTTATCATAGATTCTGGAGCTTCAAGACACATGGTTTAGACTAAGGAGGCCTTCTCCTCACTAGATATGTTGAAAGGACCATCTATTGTACTGGGAGATGACTCTCTCACTGAAAGTAAAGGAAAAGGAAGGATAGAACTTGATCATGGTAACTTCAACAATGTGTTGTATGTCCCTGGTCTCGACTCCAACCTTCTATCAGTGTACCAGATGACCCACACTGGGTCTCCTAAGAAAGTCATATTCTCACCAGATGAAGTTGAGATCACAAAAATATCAAGTGGAATAATCACTGCAAAAGGAGTAGCGAATCATGCTCAAAAGGTATACATGTTTTCACACTTCCTGCCTTACTCAAACCCCTCTGCTCTTCTTATCCATGCTAATGAATCTAGCAAGCTATGGCATGAAAGATTTGGCCATTTAAATTACAAGTATTTGTCTGATCTTAGTGAGAAAGATATGGTCATAGGGTTGCCCAAGATAAAATTTTCTAAAGGAGTCTGCCAAGGCTGTATCCTAGGAAAACACTCAGAGCACAAATTTGAGAAAGCCAGCCATGAGAGAACCTCTGCACCCCTCGAGCTGATTCACAGTGATGTTGCTGGCCCATTCCCTCATATTTCCCTGAGTCAGGCCAAATATACATTGACCTTTATTGATGATTTTTCCAGGTATTGTTGGGTTCACTTCATGAAACACAAGTCAGAAGTTTTTGGCCTATTCAAAGTCTTCAAGGCTTTGGTTGAAAACCAGTGTGGAAGAAAAATCAAGGTACTCAGGTCTGACAATGGTGGTGAGTATGTCAAGACTGAGTTTATTAACTATTGTGCAGATGCATCATTCTATCCCCTACACACCACAACAGAATGGTGTTGCAGAGAGGAAGAACAGATCACTGAAGGAGATGGCAACATGCATGATGGAGGCCAAAACTTTGCCACCAAAGTACTGGGCCGAGGCTATCAACTGTGCAGCCTATATTCAGAATAGGGTGCCTCACAAACAGTTGGATGGCATGACTCCATTCGAAGCATGGAGTGGGCACAAGCCAGATGTGACCCATTTTAGGATTTTTGGCTCAAAGGCATGGGCTAGAATCCCGACAGAGAAGAGGAAGGATTTGCAGCCCCAAAGCCAAGAGTTTATTTTTGTGGGATACTCTGAAGATTCAAAAGGGTACAAGTTGATAAACTTGAGCACAAACAAATCCTTCATTGAAAGGTGTGTTCAGTTTGAAGAAGAACCCCTTGTAGATGTGGAAATTGGTGAAGCCTCTTCACCACCTGAACCTCAAGAAGTAAGTAAAGAGTTTGTTGAACATGATGATTCTGATTTTTCTGATGGAGATGAGTTTATTGCAGACCCAAACAGCCCCGCAAGGCCTAAATGGTCAGCCAAGACACTACATGCAGCAGGACAGTTAGCTGGGGATCCCAATGACCCAAGGAGGACTAGAACTCAATTTGAGAGTGGTCTGTGCATGAAGGATCCTGAGTTTGCTGAAAAATTCTATTTGATGGTGGAGTCTAATCCTCAAACATATGAAGAAGCAGCAGGATATCCAATATGGCAAGATTCCATGAATGAGGAGTTCAACTCGCTACAAAAGAGTAACACATGGGAGCTAGTGGATCTTCCTCCAGGGAGAAAACTAGTACAGTGTAAGTGGGTCTATAAGACCAAATTTTCTGCTGATGGTTCACCACTAAAGTAAAAGGATAGATTTGTAGCTAAAGGATACTCACAGGTTCATGGCATCGATTACAATGAGACTTTTTCCCCAGTGGCAAAGATGGATTCAATCAGGCTAGCTCTAGCCATTGCAGCATCAAGGCAATGGGAGGTACATCATATGGATGTAAAATGTGCCTTTCTGAATGGTGATCTCACTAAGGAGATATATATGCAGCAGCCCCAAGGTTTTTATACTGACCATTCTCTTGTGTGCAGGTTGATAAAGTCATTGTATAGGCTAAAGCAAGCCCCCAGGGATTGGTATGCCAAGATAGATAGCTTCTTGCTATCTCTTAATTTTGTTCGGTGCAAATCAGATTTGAATGTATATATGAAGGTAATTAATGGTTCATTAATGATCCTTGTGTTATATTTTGATGACCTACTCATTACAGGAAGCTCACAGGCTGACATTGCTTCCCTAAAAGGAGCTATGAACCAAGCCTTCTCCATGACATATTTGGGGCTCTTAAGTCAATTTCTGGGGCTTGAGATTGCTCAAAACAAAGCTAGAATCAAGGTG
>LPNX011069820.1:0-192702 GCA_001517045.1 Pseudotsuga menziesii | reverse complement strand
AGCAACTCAATGTTTATGGTTGCAGGGTTTACTTGGAGAGTGTGGTTTCGAACCTGAGTACTCAACTACCATCTACTGTGATAACCAGAGTACCATTTGGATCTGCAAAGATCCAGTTCAGAAGTAGAGAACCAGACACATTGAGATTCACATGCACTACATTAGAGAGCTTGTGTATGATGGCACCATTCACCTACTCTTCTGTTCATCTTCAGAACAAGTAGCTGATATCTTCACCAAAGCATTTTGTGAGAAGACCTTCAACAATCTAAAATCACTGCTGGGGATTGCTGATCATGCTGTCAAAGCATGAGTGGAGACAAGATTCTACAATTTTGTTTTATAGTCCATGTTTAAGGGAGGATTTTCCCAAGTTGGTTTTGCCTCTTTCCTTGGTTCATATGGACTTGTAGTATGTAAAAGGGTGACTAAGACTTGTTGCTAGGCCCTATATTTTGATTTATTACTCATAAAGTCAGGCTTAAGGGGGGGTGTTAGAATAATCAAACCCATAGTATTACCCACTTAGACATTAATACATTTATTTTTGTCTTATTTTCCTAGTACATGAGTCCCACCATGTGCAAGTTGCTAATTGCCTATCCATAGAGGTCAAACTTGCCATATTTGACTCATGTAGCACTTTGGAAAGCCTTTGGAATCAAATCTGCTTTATTCTTGGCCTCCTAGGTGCCCTTCTGCTTTTTCTACTTTATTGACTGCTTTTTCGGTGTTTTAAGGCACATAGGAAAGCAAGACTAGGTGAGGTGAACTTGTTTTCTTGCCCTTTCATCCTCCACTCTTTCCTCCATGAAAAATGATGTATGAGATGCCATTCCACCACTCATTAGCTTGCCCATGCACCCTTTCCAATTCGTGAGCCTCATGACAGATTTGGGATCAGCTTTTTACACCTATGGGGGATTTGCCTATTTTGGGTAAGCCTGCTTTATGCTAGTTTTGGATGCCTCCTTATGCATTCGACCTATTGATGTATTCTATATATTCAGCAACCTATGATATTATAGGGTTGGATATTGTACACTGAGTTAATATAATTTTGTGTTACAGCTCCATTTTCAGTCTCCATTGTTGACAATTTTGCATGATCAATTGTAATTTGTTGTGAGTGAAATTAATCTATTGCTGGTCAGAATTTCTACAAAAGCTGATATAATTCTAAGATAATATTAGATGGCAATAATTTCTTTGTAAAACATAGAATGTCTCCCTCGCTGAGAGGAAGTGTTAAATGTACAACATCAGGAGTCATTCTCTAGACTTTTATGGTATCAAGTAAGAAACTTGTGTTGTATCAAGTTAAAGACTTGCATGGTATTAATTTAGGGACTTGTGTTGTATCAAGTTAAGGACTTATGTGGTATCAATTCATGACATTGTGCTGTATCAAGTCCTATATATGTTCTCATGTATTGAGGTAGGATGCTTGTACTATGATATTGTGTTGTATCAATACTGCAATACTTGTGTTGTATCAGGTCTGGACTTGTGTTGTATAAAGTCAAATTATTCTCATAGATGATACCCAATGAGATAGATCTCCTTAGCTAGAGATGATCTTGTGTTGTTTCAATACTAGGGTCTTGTGTTGTATTAAGACTAGAGACCTGTGTTGTAGTAAGTCATGAGGCTATGCTATGTGATTTATTACTAACCATTGTCATTTGAGATGGATAAAGTTATTAAGTTTCCTCTAGAGACTAAAAATTTCTAGAGTGAATTACTTTAGCATATAACTATATGGTCCAAGGTAATATTAATGATAATCAATATGTGTGACGATTATTCTGAGTATAATATGATATGATATATGATTAAACATATCCCATGTAGTAAGATAAAGAGATAAGAAATCAAGATATTATGAGAGAAAGATAATTTGAACTTCCCATGTAGATGACTAAGTGAACTCAAGTTATAAATTTTTAGTTAAAGATGAATGCCTCAATCAGTGCTTTAGTTAAAGCACCCATTGAACTATTAATGATCAACATTTAGTTAAGTAAATAAGAGCTCAGTGTTCATCAATCAACAAGATTTAGTTGATAATGGTTAATTACATGATTAAATAAATATGGACTAGTTAACTAAAGTGTCTACACTTTAGTTAGACTAAGAGAAGACAATTAAGGATGACACTTCAGTTAAGAAAGTGTGTTGCATGCAACACTTGAGGTATTTCACTATGACACTTATCTTAGCATGTTAACTAAATGATCAATATTTAGTTAGATATTGAGTTCGCTCCAATGTGAGTTAACTATCAGTTAATATCCATGATTGAAGTTATGGCGCATTAGTTGTGCATGATGAAGATTCAATGCATGTATTGATTATTCCAAAAAATTCAATTCAAATTTGTAATACATGTGTGGATAATTCTCATGCAACCATCACTAGGGTTTGCATGGTAGTCATTATGGCTTGTTATTAATATCCTAGGAATATGGAAAGTTCATAACAATTGTAACAATGGACCTCTCTTTTCTATTTTTCCATATTCTCTCTTATCAGGAAATCTACTTATGTTGTAAAGGTCATTCTCTGTAATCTATCTATTATGCTCTAAATAATTGCCTTGGTTTTTCATCCTCTCTGTTATGAGGATTTCCCCTAGGGTACATCTTGTGTTGTTGATGAATTATTGTGTGTGATTGAATTGTTAATTGTTATAGGTCCTCAACATATCATTGCTAAAAAATTTAAAGTTCAAGCATCTCCATTATTGCTCAAAACATTAAAACTGGGAATCCAATTGATGGCTTTATCCCTTCACAACAAGGGATGGACCATGAGGAGCATATCATCAACAAATTGCTAGCGAGTGTTACATATATTATAATAATCAAATTAAAATAATGATAAATGATCAAATAAATAAAATAATAGTAATAATAAATAACAAATTATTATAATAGGACATGAATCCTCATGTAAAGGTTCCCAACAGATTATAAGTTTGAGCCAAATTCTTGTAGTTTCATTGTGTGTGTGTGTGTGTATTTCAATTTTGGAAGAAATTGGTATTGGAGCTAGGTTGATCTCAGTAGAAAATTGATCTAGGAAAAAAATCAATTTCACTCTCATTTTGTTCAAGCCTCCCCCACTCTCTCATCCACCGTCAAACCTCTACTTCCTCGAGTTAGATTTTCAATTCCCTCTCCATCCACCTCACATTCCGTCGCTGACTTCTGAAAACCCTACTCAACCACCCTCACTAGGTTCCCATTGCTATATCCACAACCACCATCCCATGTAGTTTTTTTCTCATATCCACTTACCCCTGACACTTGTGCATCCTATGTGTCCAACTCTCTACTTCTTGCACACATGTTTCTTCTCTCTGCTCCCCCATTATCCGTTCTCCCAAAATATTTGCTCACCTACACATATTATACCTTTCTATAATTTCATTCCTCCATTCATCTACACCCTCCTTNAATTATAGTAATAATAATAATAATTCTCTCTCATTCTCATCCTTTCAAGCATGGGAAAAAATTGCGTAAAAATATACACCCCCACACACCAAAAGTATGACAGACCTAAAAAATAAGCTCGAACAAATGGAAAGGGAATTCACACTCTCAAAGAATTCGTTAGAAAAACTATAATGATATAAGAGAAGAAATAAAAAAGAGTAATGGCACACTCAAACATGACCTTACACAAAAAATAAAAGATGAAATCATAGAAGAATTCGGGGTTGAAATGAAAAACAATATGGACACCATTACATAGAATTGGGATCAAAAGTATAAAGACATGAATCAAGGTAAGGATAAAAAACATGAAATGCTCATAAACCTTTTAGAAAATCGATACAATATTTTAAAATTGCAACAATCGATAAAATATTTTAAACATGTCTATCTCCTCATATCTCTTCTCCTCCTCATCACCATCCCCTATAATTCATCAAGAGGACCCCAATATTAACACTTAATGATATACCTACCCATGGCCAAAAGAGATCCATAAAATTACAATGGGAACGAAGATCAATGTGTGGCAAAGTTTAAGAAGGTTGAAGAATATTTTAGTATATATAAACTTACGATAGATGAAGATAAAGTAAACTATTCATCGATCACAATAAGATTTGAACCCAAAATTGGACGAGAAAATATGATGCAATGGACCCTGCCATCGGATTTCACCTTTGTAATTACGAATATTTTTCTTCTTTTTGTAAATTTAATCCAGTTTTTGTCGGATATTCAACGGTCATTGGAAATTAAAACAATAGTCGTCGATAATCCAACGATAGTCATCGGATATTCACCTTCTGTCATCGAAAATAAGATGCCAAGATTACAATGGTAACTATGCTGATCTCGTCGAATATCCGAAGAGAAATTATTTTTTGAAACTATATATTAGGAATATCCTGACATATTGTTTTCTATACAAGCGACAGTTTGTGGAAGCTATAATCTTCGCATGGACTGTTTTACATACAAAACCCCATAATTATTTCAATTCTTACTGTGATTAAAAATAGTGACATGTGGACCTTGATTTTTTAAGATAGATAATCATCAGTCAAGATTGGTATAAAAAAATGTTAGAACATAACAATATTTCTGATCCACATGATCAAAATCATGAATTTCTTGCTAGATTGTGGGATAGACTGAAACGAAAGGGTGATGCAAAATTATATTGTCCATGTAGTCAAGTAGGGGCTTTAAAAGGAGAATAATAAAGATCACAACATCCAAAAGAAATTGTAGGGAATATGGACATGCTTAGGGGGAACATCACTATTATCCATTGGTAAGTTTTTTTATTATATGTCTTTATATTGATTTTTTTTTAAATGTATGTATCATTTTAATATTTCTTATGTTAACTAATATATTTTTATGGTTTCATGTAATTATAAAGAAATACTCCTACGACATATCGCCCGGAGGATGTGCTTTCAGAACAAGCACCGATGGAACATGGAGCTATGAATAATGAAGAACAAGTTAATGATCATATTGAAGAAGATGATCACACTGATAACATAATTGAAGATAATAGTAAAAATTCATTGAACCATGATGCATTGATGGCAGGTGAAAGCTAGAATACCTAAAGTTTGTTTTTTTCAGACTAGAATACTGATAGAAATATATTTCCGTAAGTAGGATTCCGCAACTCTACTCATGCAATCAAATTTCTACAATCTTGGTTCTCCCGCAACCAACTTTCTGCAAGATTGAGTTTTTGCAACTCAATCTCTACAATTGGGTTCTTCCACAACATTCTTCCCAGGAGACCCTTTCCACAACTCAATCCCCACAATTGATTTATTCTGCAACAGTCTTTCCGCAAGACCCTTTCCGCAATTGCAGATACGCCTTCCCACTTTTCCATAATGGTCTTCCACAAATTTCTTCCTACAACTTCCTTTTCTGCAATTATTTTGGGTTATCAATTTCTTGTTGGCTCCTTCCTTACTGTCGATCTGAGATTAGATGTGGATCTCACCTTAACTTTGTGGATCTTCGATTTTCTCTTGCAGAATTCATCCAATCCATTGATCTGCTGAAATTCACAGATTTCAATTCAGACTATGACAGGTGAATGGATTCATCAGCAATCAATCTTCTACACAATTTTATACATCTCTACCTTCGGAAATCATTCAAACATTACTAAATATTCATTCATACAAATAAATAAGCATATGTCTGGTTATTGAAAGAAGACATCATATAGTGATAATTATGCATAGTATTAAGACTCTATTCTTCATTTCATAAACCACTATTACATACACTCTATTTCTCTACTTCTCACTCTTTCACACTTTTATCTCTCTTCAATTCCTATTCCCATATTGGATTATTACATTTGATTCTTAATATAGAATCCTATCAAACTTGTCCGATCTGCAACAGGAGGATCTAAACTCCTAAGAAAGTAAACCTATCTTCGAACAACCTCCTACAAGATTCAAGGGAATTTGTGGAAAATTTTCCTTATTACATTCAAACCATACCTATGTATAAAACATATTACAAGAATCGAAAACTAATGCTATCTTCTAGAAAAAATTACATGAAGCAGAAAAATAGCATTAATTGCTTATTCAGAAAACAGATAATTTTGACTAGATGTTCTTGCATCATACTCCGAGGGAAGAAAATAAGTATTCAGGTTTCACACTATACTTGGAAATATATGTTTCAGTCATCCATGCTGCATCTTCAGAAGGTTGATCTTTGCATTTGACCAAATATTGAAAATAGTATTTGTCCCTGGTCTTCTTCGAAACCCTTTTGTCAAGGATAGCTTCAATCTATGGCTATTATTTCTGAGTTAATTGTCCTTTCCAATTTATAAATGGACCATCTTCTCCTGAAACCATTTCTCCTTCTTGAAGACCTGAATATTTAAAATGATATATCTTTGAAACATTAAAAATTGGAGATAATTGAAGATTGGAAGGAAGTTCTATTTCATATGTATTTGTATAAAACTTCCTTAAAATTTACAAGGTCCAGTCTTCTTGAGATTCAATTTATTCTAGGTTCCCTTGGGAAACCTCTATTTCCTACGATAGTCCATTACTAAATCTCCAACCTGAAAATTAACTTCCCTTCTTTTCATATCTTCTCTTTGTTTGTATTTCCCAACACTTTCTTGCAAATTATTCTTAACATTTTCTTGTATCTCATGCATGCTAGATACAAAATATTCACCATCTGTACTTCTCCTATCTTGTCCTCCCAAATTTCTAAGTTCATATATTCCCCTTGTATGCATTCCATATACAATCTGAAAAGGACTCATACATGTACTCCTTTTAGGTGAATCATTTTAAGCAAACTCAGCTTGAGTAAGAGCTAAATCCCATTGTTTTGGATTTTCATAAACAAGACTTCTTAGTATATTTCCCAATATTTTTTTCACCACTTCAGTCTAACCATCAGTATGAGGATGATAAGCAGAACTAAAAATGATATTGGTTCCCAACTTCTTCCACAAATTTCTCCAAAAATGACCAACAAATTTAGTATCCCTATCAGACACAATGCTTAAAGGTAAACCATGCAACTTTATAATTTCTGAAAAGAATAAATTAGCAATGTTTGTTGCATCATTGGTTTTCTTACAAGCAATAAACTGCTTCGTTTTTGGAAACCTATCCACTACTACATAAATAGAATCGTTTCCCCTCTAATTTATAGGCAATCCCAGAACAAAATCCATATTGATGGAATCCCAAGGCCTAGTTGGAATAGCTATGGGTTGATCTAGTCGAGTATTTTGTCTTCTCCCTTTAGCATGTTGACATATTCGGCATTTTCAACAAAATTCTTTACATCATGTTGCATTCCTGGACAAAAATAAAAAGTACTCACCTGAGAAAATGTTTTATCCTATCCAAAATGTCCTGATAAACCTCAAGTGTGTTTCTCCTATATCAAATTTTCTCTCATATAACATTTTGGAATACATAACTTACTATTTCTGAACATCAATCCTTCTTGTAACATGTAGTCCAACCAATGTCTTCTATTATGGCTAACTGGATTCTCACAGGATTCATATATATCTTTGAAATCCACATCTTCTTTATACATATTAATTAAACTTTAAAATCTCAAAGAACTGACCTTAATTTCCTCCAAGATCAAACTTACTTTGCTTAAAGCATCAACAACTTTATTATATTTTCCACTTGTATGCTTGATCACAAAGGTAATGTTCTGCAAAAATTCCACCCACTTAACATGTTTTTTATTCAATTTGGGTTGACTATTTATAAACTTCAAAGCATGATTATAAGAATATAACACAAACTATTTATAAATCAAGTAATGTCTCCATTTCTTGAGAGCTTGTACAACAGCATATAATTCCTTGTCATACGAGGAATACTTTTGTTTTTCCTCTTTTAACTTCTCGCTGAAGTATGCTACTGGTCTTTTTTCTTGACTCAGATCAAACCCTATTGTTTTCCCAGTAGCATATATCTCTACTTGAAAAACCTTATCAAACTTGGAAAATCTAGAATAAGCTTCTCAATGATGTTCTTCTTTAACAATTTCAAATTTTTGTCAGTTGCTTCTGTCCACTTGAAAAACCTTATCAAAAATTGGCAAAGATAGAATAGGCTTTTCAATGATCTTATTCTTCAACAATTTGAAATTTATGTCAGATGCTTATATCCACTTGAAAGGTTGTCTACTTCCCCTGAAGGTGTCTATTATACGTGCACAAATTTTACTAAAATTCTTAATAAATTTTCTATAAAAACTTGGAAATCCATGAAAACTCCTTACCTCATATGCACTTCTTGGAATTGGCCAACTTAAAATTTCTTGCACCTTATCTGGATCAATCTTCAACCCTTCTTCTGAAACTACGAATCCCAAATAAATCAAATATTTCTTCAGGAAAGTACACTTTTTCATATTTAATGGTAGCTTCTTCTTTTGCAGGGTTTCCAACACCAATTTAATATGTTTCAAATGTTCTTCTTTATTTTGACTGAATATCAGAATATCATCCAAATACACTATCACAAATTTTGTAGTGTATTCTTTCAATACCTCATTCATCAATCTCATAAAAGTATTGGGTGCATAATAATCCCAAATGGCATTACTAACCATTCATACAGTCCATTATTAGTCTTGAATGTAGTATTCCATTCATCCCCTTCTCTTATTCTTATTTGAAGATAACCACTTTTCAAATCTATCCTTGAAAAATATTTTGAACCACTCAAACAATCCATCAAATCATCAATGTGGGGTAAAGGAAATATGTACCTAATAGTGATCTTATTAATTACTCTGGAGTCAGTGTACATTCTCCATCCACCATCCTTCTTTGGGCTAAGCACAGTGGGTGTTGCACAAGGACTCAAACTTTCTTTCACCAAACCTTTATCTAACAGCTCCTATACCTGTTGTTTGATATCTTCATTCTCTTGAGGAGTTAGTCTGTAGGATGCCTTATTAGCTAAAATTGCATCAGGTATTAATTCAATGTGATGACTAATACTTCTAATAGGAGGTAAAACATTTGGTAACTAATCCACAATAATATCAACATATTCATCAAGCAATATTCTAACTTCAATATGAAAATCATCTAAATTTGTAGAGGTTAATATTACCTTTGGTTTTCGAACAAAATAAAAATGTAGCTCATCCTCCTTCTTGAATTCTTGTAATAGTTCCTTCCCAGTCATCAGCAAAATATTTGACCCTGAAACTTCTTAAACTGCTTCATCCTCTAATGGTGACAATGTATTTTTTTTCCATCCTTTTCCAAAGAATAAGTGTTCTTTCTTCCATCATGAATATATTTTATGTCATATTGTCATGGCCTCCATAAGAGTATATGGAATACATCCATAGGCATTATATCACATAATACCACATCTTTATAAGTACCAATTTGAAACTCCATTACATTGTTCATTCACCAAGAGTTGATGTCCTTTCTGCAACCATGAAACTTTGTAAGGAGTTGGATGTTTCATCCTCTTCAATCCCAACTTCTCTACCATCTCAGTGGAGACCAAATTATCTCTACTATCGCTGCCAATAACCATCTTACAACACTTCCCTTGTGACTTGAATTTAGTCATGAATAGACTCTTTCTATGGGCTAGTTCATGCACTTGTTTCTTTGTCTTTACTAAAAATATCTTCAGCATAAGAGATTCTCCTTCGTTGGGAGGATTATTCACCTCTACTTATTCACTAGAATCCTAATGAGCCTCAGCAATGTTTGCATTCCTTTGAGCTACAATATTATTCCTTGGGAACTCCCATGACATGTGTCTAATTTCTCCACATGTATAGCATTTCACTTCTCTATTTATGCCTCTTCCTCTTCCTCCTCTGAATCCTCCTCTTTAGTTTACCTGACTAGTAGAACCTTCTTCCTCATCTTTAGGAGTCTTACCTCCACTTGTTGGAAATCCTTTCCCTCTTTTTTTATTTCTCCCTCTGCTCTTCAGGTTATGTTTTCTTAGTACCTTTTCTTCTACCCTTGAGGTCGCTTGATAAGCATCATCAATAGTTTTCAAATTCAACAAGATGATTATGTCTTGTATCTCATATCTCATTCCATTTAGATATCTAGGTACTCTTTCTACATGCCCTTGTGTTTGTCCATTTCTAATACTCAGCTTAAAGAATTCTTCTATATATTCTTTAACTGCCATACCCTTTTGTCTAAGATTTTGTATTTTTATACTAAGATTCAACTAATAATCCTTAGGCATAAATTGACTTTTAGTTTTATATAACATTTTATCCCAAGATTTGATTTTGGGCTTACCTCTTCTTTCTCTGTGGATTTGAAGTTCATCCCACCATATAGTTGCATTCCCTTTGAATCTAGTCGCTGTACCTCACCTTCTTTTTATATTCAATTTATTCAAAGTCAAAATACTTGTTTAAAGCATTGATCCATTCCATGAGTTCTTCAACATTAATATTACCTTCATACATAGGGACTTGAACTCTGGGTCTGTTACTAGCCTTGATCAACATCTTCAATACATTTACTTCTTTAGCAACCTCCTTGCTCTCATCTTTAGAGGATTCTTATTCATCACTAGTGTCCATATTCTTTGAATTATTTCTCTCCATAGCTTTCATCCTATATTGGAGTTGTCTTAATTCCCTTTGTGTATTTGCCTCTGCAGCTTGTCTTCCTTGACCACGTCCTAGAGGGACTCCACACATTCATCCTTGTCTTCGAAGCATCTTTAGCCTACTCTGATACCAAAATTGATGGTAGGTGAAAACTAGCAGACCTAAAGTTCATTTTTTTCATACTGGAATACTGATAGAAATCTCTTTCTCCAAGCAAGATTCCACAACTCTACTCCCACAATCAACTTTCTGCAAGCTTGGTTCTCCTGCAACCAACTTTCTGCAAGCTTGATTTTCTGGAAGCTTGAGTTTTTGCAAATCAATCTCCCCAATTGAGTTCTTTCACGACATTATTCCTACAAGACCCATTCCAGAACTCAATCTCCACAATTGAGTTCTTCCGCAACAGTATTTCTGCAAGTCCCTTTTCATAATTGCAGATTGTGGATTGTGGATATGCCTTCCCATTTTTCCATAATGGGATTCTGCAACATCCTTTTCCACAATTCTTTTGGGTCACCGATTTCTTGTGGGCTCCTTCCTAACCATCAATCTCATATCAGATGTGGATCTCACCTTAATGTTGCATATCTTCACTTTTCTCTTGCAGAATTCATCCACAACCGTTGATCTGCTGAAATTGACAGATTTCAATACAAACTATGACAGTCGAATTGATTCATGAGCAATCAATATTCTACACAATTTTATACATCTACGCCTTCAGAAATCATTTAAACATTACTGAAGAGTCATTCATACAAATAAATAAGCATATGTCTAGTTATTGAAAGAAGACATCATATAGTGATAATTATGCAGAGTATTAAGACTATGTTCTTCATTTCATCAACCACTGTTACATACACTCTATTTCTCTACTACTCACTCTTTCACACTTCTATCTCTCTTCAATTCCTATTCCTATTCCCATATTGGGTTATTACATTTGATTCTTAATATAGAATCCTATCAAACCTATTATATTTGCAACAGGAGGATTTGAACTCCTAAGAAAGTAAACCTATCTTCGAACAACCTCCTACAAGATTAAAGGAAATTTGTGGAAAAATTTCTTTATTACATTCAAACCATCCCTATCTATAAAACAAATTACATGAATTGACAACTAACCCTATCTTCTAGAAAAATTTACATGAAGCAGAAAAATAACATTAACTGATTATTCAACAAACAAAGAATTTTGACTAGATGCTCCTGCATGATACATTCAATGTTAGAATGGATGATCATGATCATGATCATGAAAATGATGAATTTGCTGATGTTCATGATTTATCTCTTCTTGATAAGGCATACAAACCCCTTTATAAAGGCTCCAATACAAATCTTATCTCTGATATATTGTTGATAATGAACTTGAAGGCTATGAATGATCTTTCAAACACATCAGTCATACAGATGTTAAGGTATGCAATATATTCCATCACATATATATGATCTTGATAAAGGTTATCTTTGCTCCTCTGATAATTTAATTTTTAATTCATAAGTAAAATTAATACAGATTAAACATGTTTCATTAATAGTATTTATATATTATATTAACTAGTTTTTTACTTTAATTTGTTGTAGTTTGATAATTCAATTATTATTAGCTCCGTCAAGTGTTTTACCTCACACATATTAATATTTATTTTTCATCATTAAAGAAATTGGAATGTAGTATGAATCAATTTATGCATGCCTCAATGACCATATTATATATTATAAACAACATGAATTTGAAACAGAATGTCGTACCAGTAGATATTGAACAGATCAAGTAACAAAAAATGTTCCTTGCAAGGTTCTTCATTTTATTCCAATTATTCCATGTTTGCAGCGATTGTTTAGGTGAAAAAACATAGCACTATTTATGTATTACCATGCACATAATAGAATTCAATATTACACTCTTCGAATTCCTGCAGATGGTTCTGCATTTAGAGATATGGAGGAAAAATGGCCACACTTTAAAGAAGAACCTCGTAATGTTAGGCTTTCTTTGGAAGCAGATTGTGTAAATACATTTGCGAAGAAGATATCTATTAACTTGGTGTGGCCTATTTTTGTTATCAATAATAACATTCCTCCTTGGTTGTCAATAAAGAGGGAGCACATAATGTTGGCAATGATTATTCCAGGTATGTGTCTACAATTTTTTTTTTAATATAGTGGCATCTCATATGTCATATTTTGCAGTATGATGTCACTTTTTTTTACTGTTTTTTATTATTTATATATCTTAATGGTTGTAATAATTATATATTTTATAATTTCAAATCAATCAGGTAAGTACGAAGTTAAATATATGAATGTATACATCGAGCCTCTTATTGATGAACTATTAAATATATGGAATGGTATCACTATGGATGATGTATCTAGACCATTATGACAAAGGAAATTTCAATTCCATGCAATGCTTGTATGGACAATACATGATTCCATGGGGTTATCCCATTTTCACGGTATGTAATCATAACGTTGACTTTAAAAGTATTTAATTTTATGAAGTTGGTATATTATGCATGCATGTTTTTTTAGATAATCCATTCATTTTATATAATTATAATTGAGAATGTTAATCCATCAACTCTTTATTTAGGTCTTCAAACAAAGGAAAATTTGCATGTCCAGTTTGTGGTCCTAAGATCAAATTCAAAATTTTTACGAAAGGCTGTGTTTGATGAGTATACGCACTTCCTCTCTAAGAATCATATGTATCGAACTACCGATAAACATCTATTCAATGGGAAGCAAGAGACTGCATTAAAACCACAGAGAATGACACCTCACTTATGAAAGTTGCAATATAATAGAAATCATCAAGGTACGTACATATCAAATGTCTTTCTATCATGATATATGAAATGTTTTGAATCATTTTTTATTGTGTGTTGTTTACTGTAATTGACATTGATTTGTTTAAATTATTTATAAATTATGATTCATGATGATCATCATGATCATGAAGCTATTAAAGGATTCCACGAGGAATGAAAATTTATCCTAAACAATTCAATAGGTTTTTGTACTATGAGCACCTACAAATTTCTCATATGTTTGATACAATGCATATCGAAAAGAATGTGGCTGAAACATTCTGGTGAATATTGGATCTAAGGAGTGACAAAGAAAAAAATGTCAAAATTTGCAATGACATTCATGAAGCCAATCATGCAATGAAATATGTCATTAAATTATATAGAAATAGATACCAAGTTAATACAAAATCATTTCCATGCTTGTTAATGGAGCAACAAAGTAATTCTGTAAAAGAAGTCATACGAAAAATTAAATTTCCCACCGGATTTTGTTTGAACATGAACAATATCATAACCAAGAAAGGTGATTTTGCAGGAGTGAAAATGNATTATGGTATATATGTGTGTGTGTGTGTGTGTGTGTGTGTGTGTGTGTGTGTATGTATGTATATTGCTATATTTTTTTATTCTCATGCATATTGTTGGTATTTTTTTGTCTACTTTTTGAAAAAAATAATGAAACACTTTTTATATTGTTACAATATGTTCTATCTTTATCTCTCCCAAACAACTTCGACAACAATGTCAAACAATTTATATATGATATTGGAAAATACATGAGGTAAGTAGCGATATTTTCCATGCAGAATGTGGTTGTTTAATTCATTGTGGAACTTATATTTGATATTTATTTTTATAATTGTTCTGTAAAATAATGTTTTTTGGGTTAAATTTTGTGATTTTTTTGTTTCACTTGTAGATGGTTGTCATCTAAAGAAACCCATAAAGAAGATATAAAGTATTGGAGGAGATAAATTATGTGTTTGATGTGTGAAATGAAAAAACATATATCTTTGACATTTTTCAATGCACAAGAACACTACCTCATACATCAAGCTGAGGAGATTGAATTGTGTGGACATGTACACTCAAGATCCATGTGGATGGTTGAGAGGCACTTGAAAGTTTTGAAGGGAATGGTCAGACAACAAGAACATCCTAAGATTTCTATGATGGATTGTAATATCCACAACCCTCCGACAGGTGAAGACGATGCTACCATGCCATTAACCATCTGGGAAAACCGCCCCCATGAACATGAACATACATAAAACTGAAATGCTTGAACATAAAACATGTTACGATGCATAATCATTCACATACACAGCGAAAGAAAACATACATTCATTCATTTAGGCATTCAACATGTTCATCATAATTCATTAACATTAAATATGATTGTAGAAGTGAAATAGACAAGAATACTTATCTTATAAACAAATCATCCCGCAACCAGCTATGTCGTTGCAACGTTCCACCCAACCATAGGCCAGTGTGCTCCTTAATCTCTTAGCAACGCTATCACCCCCAAGCTGGGCATGATCCCCTAAGGAATAAGGAACAAGCAGGCTTACACATAGCCAAGGATACACAAATCAACCAAGCCAACACAGTTGGGTTTATCAGGCCATCAACAAGACAACCAAGAAAACATGGTCGGGTTTATCAGGACATCAAGGAGTTAGGAAATTCTAAATGCTAAGTTGGTGAGCTCATTGAAGGGATAAGGACACATACACTAGAAATAGCCTGACTTCTAGGACACCCACACACACCCAACACAAGGAAATCAGTCCCTTCTCTGCTACATAGTCCCTCAGGACCTGACCTCCCTTCCAATGCTATTCATGGGTTGTGGAGAAGAAATCCAGCCCTCTAGCTCTATCTGTGTGGCTCTGAAACACACCAGGTTTATCAAGCAACCCAAGCCTTCACCCTAATCCAACACAGTCTGAAGACCAACCACTGCATATATGCAACAAAACAAGCAATTCACAACTTGGGCAGGGAATTCCAACCCCTGAGTCATTCTTGGCCCTATCATGGAAAAAATGACTCAATGATAACCCAAATCAGCCCCAAAATGTAAATGAGACCACATTCAACCAAAAACATGGGTGATACCAACAGGAGTTCCTCAGCTGTGTGAGGAAACAAAACAAACTGCATGAAGGTGGAATCTAAGCATAGGAAAATCGTGAATGAGAACAATAGGAAGAACACAACCTGGTCAATAAATCCCTTAGGGTCCACACTCAAATGTGAGGTTGTGCTTCTCTCTCTGCATGAGTAAAAATCCCATACTCAGACATGTGTGTGAGGAGAAGAATCATCTCCCTTCCTGGGGATGAGCAATCTCGGCCTACGTGTGAGGGTGAGTAAGAATGGAGAAAGTGGCATCATGGAATGATGGAGAATAAGAATGGAATCATTGGATAGTGGTTTCTCTGCCAACGTGAGGGTCAATTTGCTGGTGGAGTGTGCATGTGGGCAAGGACTAACAGTCCTGCCACGCTCCACTGCCCAGCAATAACTGGCCCAACTAACAGGAAAAATTTTAATTTGGTAGTTGGATGAGATAGGGGAAGGTGAGCAAGTGACAAGTAAAGGGGGTTTAACAGCTGACACATGGCTTTTCCCCACTGGCCCCCCAACGACTAGGCATCTCCGTCCCTATCCTTAGGAAAAATCATTACCTTTTCAATATGGTTGCTGTGACATAGATGGTTGGGGTTTATTTAATTAAAAAGCATATTTACATGATGACAACTAATATGTGTCATATACCATGATATACCATCGGCAATGATTTCATTCATCAAAACATAGCACAACCAAATCAATGGCGGGGATTTTTCCTTTAGCTCCACACCACGATTCATTACAATATATACATCCCATACATTTAGTGCAAACGGGGTCAAAACCAGGGTGTTACATTCCCCTCCCTATTCAATAGAACTGTCCTTAGTGCTTTACAAAATTGAACAAAATGTTACACTGGTACCGCCTCAGTGTTCCACAGAATTGAACAAAAATGGACATGACAATCGTATGGCATCCTCCAGCTCCCATGTAGCCTCTTTAGGTCCATAGTGCTCCCATTGTAGCTTTACCTACCCTATGGCCTGGTTCTGGAGCATTGTGACCTTCTTGTCAAGGATGCACATTGGCTCAGTTTGGAAATCTCCCTTGGTTTCCACCTGAATAACATCTCAATTTATCACATGGTTAGGATCATGTATATACTTCTTAAGAAAAGAAACATGAAAAACATTATGAGCTCTAGTGCTAGCAGGAAATGCAAGTCTATATGCAACTGGCCCTATTCTTTCAAGAAATTCAAATGACCTACAATATCTTGGTGATAGCTTAGTAAAACTTCCAAGCTTCAAGGAACTCTTCCTTTCCCTCTCTCAGAGGTAAACATGATCCCCAACAATGAATTCCCTATTCACCCTATGCTTATCTGCATAGCTTTTCTATATATCCAATGTTGCTTTCAGATTCTGCCTGATCTTTACAACCTCTTGCTCCATTTCCTTGAGAAATTCTAGACCAAGCACAACCTTGTTCACTATATTATCCCAAGTCACTAGTGTCCTACACCTTCTTCCATACAAATATTCATATGGACCCATCCCCAAGGATTCCTTTTGTCCATTGTTATAAGCAAACTCTACCAAGTGTAAGTAATCTTCCCACTTGGTGGGTTTGTCCATCACATACATGCAAAAAATATCTTCAAGCATTTGATTAAATCTCTCTGTCTACCCATCTGTCTGAGGATGGTATGCAGTGCTGAAGTTTAGATTTGTACCCAAATCTGCAAACAACCCCTTCCAAAAATTGGAAGTGAACTTGACATCTCTGTCAGAGATTATTGCCTTCGGCAATCCATGCAATTTGAAAATCTCCTTTATGAATATATTTGCAATGTCATCAGTATTATGCATAGACTTAACCGGTATAAAATGCGCTTCCTTAGTCAACTTGTCCACCACAACCATGATGGAATCATGTTGTCTCTAAGTCATCGGCAATCCCATAATAAAATCCATGGAAATAACTTCCCATTTCCATTCTGGAACTGGCAAAGGCTATAAAAAACCTACAGGGTGCTGAAGCTCAACCTTTACTTGTTGACATTTCATGCACTTCGAAATGTATTCAGCCATGTCCTTTTTCATTCCTAGCCAAAAGTACTATTTTCTGGCGGTAGCAATCATCTTCTGGTATCCTGGGTGACCAAAATACAGAGTTTGGTGGATTTCATCCATAACAACTCTTCTCAAATGTGTTACATTTGGAATATAAATTCTACCTTTATAATTAAGAAGTCCATCTTCTTCCAATTTATATCCCTCATACCTCTTCTCAATACTTTGCTTCTGTAATTGGTCTTTTACCAGCTCATACAATTCATCTTCAGCAGTACGATTAACAATTTGTTGCCTCAAATCTGATTGGCAAATACTAAGAGATTCCACATGCATTTCCTGCACCTTCCTACTGAGTGCATCAGCTACCTTATTCTCTTTTCCCTTTATGTGCTTGATTTCAAAATCAAACTCACATAAAAACTCTAGCCATCTCCCTCGCCTAGCATTTAGAGTAGGCTGATCAAATATATACTTTAGACCATAACGGTCTGTCCTGAGCTCAAATATTCTACCCATTAAGTAGTGCATCCACATATTGAGGGCATGTACTATGGCTGCAAGCTCTAGATCATGAGTGGCATAGTTCTTCTCATGCTCCTTCAACTTTCTTGACTCATAACATATCACATGGTTGTATTGCATAAGGAATCCTCCAAGCCCTTGTCTGCATGCATCGGTAAACACCACAAAATATTTCTCTAGATAAGCAACTTTCAATACTGGTGCACTGGTGAGAATATTCTTCAACTGTGGGAAGCTTTCTTCACACCTCGATGTCCATTCAAAATTTATCCCCTTCTTTTGCAAAGAAGTGATGGCATGTGCAAATTTGGAGAATCCCTCTATGAATCTCCGGTAGTATCCTGCAAGTTTCATAAAAGATCTTACATATGTCACATTTCTTGGAGTAGGCCAATTCATAATGTCTTCAATCTTTTTAGGGTCCATGAATATACCCTCTTCTGAGATAATGTGACCCAAATACTGAATTCTATCTCTATAGAAGTCACACTTTCTCAACTTTGCATACAGCTGATGTTCCCATATCAATTGCAATGTCAATCTCAAATGCTCTTCATGCTCCTCCTCATTCTTAGAATAAATAAGAATTTCATCAAGGAAAACAAGAACAAACTTGTCCAAATACCTACTGAAGACACTGTTCATAAGGCGCATGAATGTAGCGGGTGCATTTGTGAGACCAAATGGTACCACCACAAACTCATAATGTCCATAATGTCTTCATCCTTGATTCTCACCTGATGGTAACCAAACCTCAAGTCAATCTTGGAAAATACCTTTGCTCCTCTCATTTGATCAAAGAGGTCATCCATCCTGGGAAAAGGATATTTATTCTTCACAGTAACCTTGTTCAGTTGTCTGTAATAAATACACAGCCTGAGTGTGCCATCCTTCTTCTTTACAAACAGAACTAGTGCTCCCTAAGGAGACACACTCATCCAGATATACTTCTTTTCCAAAAATTATTTTAGTTGCATCTTCAACGCTAGCATCTCTGGTGTACTCATCTTGTAGGGTGTCTTGGATACTGGTGTTGCTCCTGGCACAATTTCAATTTTGAAATCAATGTCCCTCTTTGTAGGAAGCCCTAGAATCTCATCAGGAAACACATCCTTGAATTCCTATAACACCTGATAGTCCTCCAACCTATTATTTTCATCCTCTGATGCCTCCAAAATCTGAGCTGCATACAACTGGAAACCTTTCCTATAGAACTTCTTCAACTGCATTGCTGAAACCTACCTTATTGAAATCACCTTTGGAATACCTTTCACAACTACTAGGTTCCCTTCTTCATCCATGCATTCGAAAGTCTTATTGTAATAGCCAAGCTTTACCCTATGAGATTCTAACCAATCCATTCCAATGAGAACATCATAGGAACCAAGTGGTAGAACATTCAGATCTACACAAGTGACCAACCCATTCATGACCAATGGACATTTCTCTACCACTTCACTGACCTTTCTCTTAGTTATAGTGGCTAGATAAACTAACCAAGATTTCCTATGATTTACTTTATTAAAAGCACAAATCTCCAGTACTCTAGGAGTAATGTAATTGTGAGTAGAACCAGGGTCAATCAAAATAGAAACAGATTGTTCAACAATCTTACCTACAAGTTTGACCACAGTTGACTGGTGATTTGCCTGGCGGTCCTCTAGTGCTGTATAAATCCTAGGGACTGCCCTTGCTACTTGACCCACTCTTTCTGCTTATTAAATGTTGTAAGCTAGTCTTGCACTCTCATTCTTGACTGTACAATCTCTGCACATGTGGGGTCCATTACATTTCCAACATTGAAGTTGTCCTCTATTATGTTGTGGATCCTTAGGATTTTCTCCTATCACTTCAACTGGCTTACTCGCACCTTGGGATGGCTACTTCTGCTAATTCCTGAAGCTAGAAGGTTTGAAACCTTTCATTCTTTGGTCAAACTTCTCATTCTTCTTGTCCTTCCATGCCTTATGGTAATTAGGTTTACCTTTTCTTTGCTCAGAGCAATACTTAGCCTTATTTATTGCTTCTTCAAGAGTTCTAGGTTCGTAAAACTCAATTCTATCTTTGTAAGACTAAGGAAATCCACTCGGGAGCTGCCAAACCTTCACTTTTTCATCTATGATGTATCGAACATACCTCAACAATTCCAAGAACTTATTTGCATACTCTTCCATGGTCTGCTAACCCAATATCACCTCATGGAAATCCTTAATCTTGTCATCAGAATACCTGTCAGAGAGGTATTTATGCTTGAAATACTTCTTGAATTGTTTACACTTTAGTCTCCTTTCACTGATCCTCTTTACTTTCTTGAAGTGTTCCCACCAAATGGATGCCCTTCCATTCAGATTGAACATGGAAACTCTTGCCTTCATGTTTCCTGAATAATCATGAACTTGAAAGTACTTCTTTATCCCAAGAATCCAAGCTTCAGCCTCTTATCCAGTATTTACCTCACCATTAAAGGTAGGAGGTTTATCCTTCTTAAATTCATCCCGAGAGCGATCCCTATGGTGTCTCCTTCTTTTTCCTTTATGAGAAGAAGAGCTTGAATCCCCACTAGATTCTTCGGAGTCAGATGATCCATTAGAATTCCTTCTTCTTCTCCTAGTACTGCTCTTACTGCCTTCCGGTTTTGTTGTACCCTATCCAGAGTCTATCTTTCTTTGCAAGTCTGTCAAACTCTACAACATAGCAGCATTCAACTGATGCTACTCTTCCTGGTATTTAATCAAGCTTCTCATGGTGGCTGCAACCTCTGACGGTGTCTCTTGGAATCTCCTTCTATTAGACTCTATGTCATCATTTCCATTACAGACATTTTCTCCCATGGAATCTCGCGCACACTTGTAAGAATCCCGATCATCATATTTGGCATGGGTTCTCATAACTGAACCACCACCACTTACCAAACTACAACACCTAGAATACTTCCCTTAAAGGTGTCTATGGTTCTGCAAATGTGTTAGTAACACAATTGTTAGATGCATAACATTGATATAAATCAAAATTAATTACCTTATCTCAGAAAAATCATAAAATAACAATTTTTCCCAAACAAAAATTTTTCTTCCTTTTCAGCCCTGAATATATGCTGAAAAACTGCTGAAATTCACTGAGAAATCCTGCTTGAAAACCCCAAAATTTTCCTTTGTCAAATTAGGTCTCATCCCAACTAATATTCCAACGTGTCGACGGTCCAAACAACTATATTTTTTCGATGCTCATTGGCAGACCAAAGAGTTAATTTTCTCCAATGTATCGGCAGTCCCATCAACTAATTTCCTCTGATGTGTCAGTGGTCCCATCAACTAAAATTTTCTGATGTGTCGGTGATCCAACCAACTAAATTTTTTCGACGCATCGACGGACCGATCAACTAAAATTTTTCGATGCATCATTGATGGTCCAAACAACTAAATTCTTCTGACGCTTTGGGCCGATCTTCCTCTGGCTTTCGACATGTCAACGGTGCGATCTTCTAAATTTTTCCAACATGTCAACGGTCTAATCAACTAATGTGTTCCAATGTTTTATGTACTTAGAAAAAATTTCACAAATTTTTCTTTCTTCATCCGCCGCCGCATCGGCCGCTCCATCAGCTAATTTACTCCACCATTTTGGCTTCCTTCAGGTGATCTCCACCAACACCGCAACTCTGCATCAGTGATCAGCTTTCGACGATTTCAACACTTAAGAGAATTTTCATTCTCTTTTCTCCTCCGTGTCGACACTCTTATCATCTATCTTCCGTCGCCATTGCAACTACTTCATTATCTATTTTCCGCCACCATTGCGGCTACATCATCATCTATTTTCCACCGCCGTTGCAGCTACTCCATCAACTAATTTTCATTGACATTTCAGTGGTCTTCAACTTCAACTTCCCACCACTCCGTTGGCTCTCCCTTCCTCTAACTCTCGTCGTCCCCGATGGTCGATATCAGATGATCTTTCAACTAACTGAGCCGGTGTTTCGACAGTCTTTAGCTAATATATGCCAATGTTTTGGTGGTCTTCAGCTGAATACTTCTGATGATTTCAACACTTAGGATAATTTTGACGAAAATTTATTCTTTCTCCTTTCGATCGCCGCTGTGTCGGCTGCCCAATCCACTAATTTTCTCTGACGGCGGTATCAGAAGTCTTTCCTTCTAACTACGCCAACCTTTTTCCAATATTCAACTATATGGAGCCGATGTATCGATGCCTCCATCATCTTTCTTTCATCGACCGATGAGAACTTTTGAACTTCGACAAATTCTGAAATTTTCCTTTCCGCCAGTTCCCCGTCGAGCGGACTCCTGTCTATTTTTTGTCGTTGCAGCTCCCTTTCGGTGAGCCTTCCCTTTCTCTTTCCCCCATTACATCTCATCATCAGAAAAAATAGCTGATACTATGGCCCATTCTCCCTTCACTCCATGTTTCCTTGTTGGGAAGACACCCGCCTAGCTCTCCGATGCATCGGAGGAGTTTTGGTCTAGGTCGTTCGGTGATTTCTGGACTTAGAAAATTTTTGAAATATTTTTTGAAATTCAAAAATTTTATCCTATCATTCACACATTTTATTTCTTTTCTCGTGCTGGGCAGATGGAAACCTACCTCTGCTAGCTGATTTCTCATGCCCCCCCGAGGCCCAATGCTGCAATGATGGCTCTGATACTAGTCTGTAATGTCCCTGAACCTCCGACCGGTGAAGAGGACACTACCATGCCATTAACCATCCAGGAAAACTACCCCATGAACATGAACATACATAAAACCAAAATGCTTGAACATAAAACATGCTAAGATGCAAAATCATTCACATACATAGTAGAAGCAAACATACATTCATTAAGGTATTCAACATGTTCATCATAATTCATTAACATTAAATATGATTGTAGAAGTGAAATAGACAAGAATACTTATCTTATAAAGAACTAGTCCCACAACCAGCTGCGTCGCTGCAACATTCCACCCAACCATAGGCCAGCGTGCTCCTTAATCTCTTATCAACAATGCCACCCTCAATCTGGGCATGATCCCCTAAGGAATAAGGAACAAGCAGGTTTACACATAGCCATGGATACACAAATCAGACAAGCCAACATAGTTGGGTTTATCAGGTCATCAACAAGACATCCAATCCAACATGGTCGGGTTTATCAGGCCATCAAGGAGCTGGGAAAGGTTGAATGCTAATATGGTGAGCTCATTGAAGGGATAAGGGCACCTACACCATAACTAGCCTAACTTCTAGAACACCCACACATGCCCAACATAAGGAAATCAATCCCTTCTCTGCTACATAGTCGTTCAAGCCTTGACCTCCCTTTCAGTGCTATTCAGGGGTCGTGGAGAAGAAATCCATCCCTCTAGCTCTGTTTGTACAGCTCCCAAACACACCAGGTTTATCAAGCAACCCAAGCCTTCACCCCACTCCAACACAGTTCAAAGACCAACCACTGCATATATGCAACAAAACAAGCAATTCACAACTTGGGCAGGGAATTCCAACCCCTGAGTCGTTCTTGACCATATCATGGCCAAAACAACTCAATGATAACCCACAGTAACCCCAAAACATAAATGAGACCACATTCAACCAAAAACATAGGTGAGACCAATAGGAGTTCCTCAGCTGCGTGAGGAGACAAAAAAAACCGCATGAAGGTGGATTCTAAGCATAAGAAAATCGTGAATGAGAACAATAGGAAGAACACAACCCGATGGGAAAATCTCTTAGGGTCCACACTTGAATGTGAGGCCCCGCTTTCCTCTCTACGTGAGTAAAAATCCCATACTCAGACCTGTGCATGAGGAGAAGAATCGCATCCCTACCTGAGGATGAGCAATCTCGGCCTATGTGTGAGGGTGAGAAAGAATGGAGAGAGTGGCATCATGGAAGGATGGAGAATTAGAATGGAATCATTAGATAGTGTTTTCCCTACCAACGTGAGGGTCAATCTGCTGGTGGAGTGTGTGTGTGGGCAAGGACTGACAGTCTTGCCACACTCCACTGCCCAGCAATAATTTCCCCGACTAATGACATAAATTTTAATGTGGTAGTTGGATGAGACAGGGGAAGGTGATCAAGTGACAAGTAAAGGGGGTTTAATAGCTGACACATGTCTTTTCCCCATTGGACCCCCAAGGGTTAGACATCTCCCTCCCTATCCTTAGGAAAAATCATGCCCTTTTCAATATGGTTGTTGTGACATAGCTGATCGGGGTTTATTTAATTAAAAAGCATATTTACATGATGAAAACCAATATGTGTCATATACCATGATATACCATCGGCAATGATTCCGTTCGCTGAAACAAAGCACAACCAAATCGATAGCAGGGCTTTTTCATTTAGCTCCACACCATGATTCATTACAATATATACATCACATACATTTAATGCAAACGGGGTCAAAACCAGGGTGTTACATGGATGGACATATGGTATACCAGAACATAATGTATATTAGTGAATCCATTCCTAAATTAGAATCAAAGCTCAAGTTAGGTTGCATTTGTGATCCAGACTCCAATAACAATTTCGAAGGGGAGTACCTCATTGGGAAAGGTAGATCGAGGAAGGTGAAGGTAATTATTAGCTAGTGGAGATTAATTATAATACATTTGACTATTGATTTTTATGTATATATCATATTGATTTCATTTTTAATATTCAATATGCATCAATTACAAGTGTATACTTGCATGTTAAGTGAATATACATTTGTACTTAATTGTAATTCTACTTTCATGAAGTAGTTGGTCATGAGTGGGATGCACTTCATTTATACATAGAAAACACTCTTTATTGGATGAAGGTATGGATTGAACAATGTGAACAATATGGTCATGGAATATCATGTAAATGTGTGGCTTCATTGGTCAAAGCAACTCATTGAAATGGAGATACCAATCTTACAGAAAGGGAAATCGATTTAGCATATGGTTTAAAAGATAAGCAGGAAGGCATATTAATTAGCCATACTATTTGATGTTTTTCAAATATATTGATGTACACATTCATTTCTTTACCTTCAAAGCATAAACATGCACCTAATCATGATTAATTCAGGATGTAACATTTATGTGTATGGCTTGTTGCAGGTAAAACACCATAAGGCTATGTGGTGTAATGGTCGTAAATTTTGCATCAAAAAGTTAGATGAAATGAAGAAAAATTTTGATTGTGGGATGACTACAGTCTTTGAGGTGACCAATGTTTCCTATAGAAGTGACAGAAATCCGTAACTCTCATAAACTTGATACTATGTGTATTTGGAAGATATTATTCAGTGTGATTTTAACTCCTTCAAATTAGTTGTGTTCATTGTAAAAAAAAAGGTTACGATTAAATAAATGTGATCCTGGTAGAACTTTTATTGAACATGATAATAGATTTACCATGGTCAATACAAGCCTGTTTGAGCCAAGCTTGAAGCCATATGTTCTTCCAAGCCAATGTGAATAGGTATTTCACTCTGAGGTTCAAGGTAGAGGAGGTTGGTCATTTGTCATGAGACGTGATCCTAAGGTAAGGCCGATAAAGTATAATGTGGAGGAAGATAATGAAGATATTCTTTAAGAAGAAGATGTTGTTGAGGATGATCAACATGAGTTAGAGCATCATGTTCTAGATGAATACAATGAATAATTAGTTTAATCCGATGATGTAGCAGATAATGTCCATGAAGATGATATTGACAATGACATGATGATCAAAACTGACATCGGTGACAATGATGATATGGCAATTCCTTACAATGTTGAATCTAAATCCTATGATACAGATGAAAACTTGGATGAAAAAGATGATGAATTCATTTAATTATATGAGGTATGCCTTAATATATATGATCTACTCTATATATGAGGTATTTTAAGTTTTTATTTTTATTTTCTTGTATGTTGGCATATGCTATAAGAGACATTGATTCTTAAGTATGTCCAAAAATACATCAGTAAATTATTTTTTTGTACATAGATTTTGTTGGAGTATGGGGAATTAAGAGTGACATGAGAGGGGGGATCATATGAGTTTCCACCTTCACATGGTTGGCCCTGTTTAGTAGAGAATATTAAATTATTCTCAAAACAAAGAGAATATTGGTAATGAAATGATCTCATGTTATCATCATCCTCATCCTCATCCTCATCGGCATCATCATCATCATCATCATCATCCTCATTTTCAATGTCAATGTCGTCATCATCATCGTCGTCGTCGTCGTTGTCATCGTCATCTTCATCATTTCCATCATTATCGTCATCTTCATCATTTCCATCATTATCGTCATCATCATTATCATCATCATCATCATCATCATCATCATCATCATCATCATCATCACCGTTATGATCATCATCATCCTCAAAATCATCATTATCAGCATCATAGTCATCATTCTCATCATCATATTCGTTATCATCATCATGACCCCTATCATTGTCGTCTTCATAATTTTCATCAATATCCTCATCGTCACTGTCCTCATTGTCATCATGATCCTCATCATCATTGTCGTTTTCATCATCATCATCATCATCATCCTCGTCCTCATAGTCATCATCATCATCATCATCATCATCATCATCCTCATCCTCATGTCATTATCACCATCATTTTCATCTCCATCATCATAATCATCATCATTACCATCATCATCGTCATCATCATCATCAACATCATCGTCATCGTCATCATCATCAACATCATCATCATCATCATCATCATCATTGTATTCATTATCATCGTCATCATCCTCATACTCATCATTATCCTCATCATCATCCTCATCCTCATTGTCATTATTTACATCATCATCATTATCATCATCGTCCTCATCATCCTCATCATCGTGTATGTTATCATCATCATCATCCCCATTGTTTTTGTCTTCATTAATTGTCATCAATATCCTCACCGTCACCATCCTCATTGTCATCATGATACTCATCATCCTCATCCTCATCCTCAACATCGTAGTCATTATCATCATCATCATTAGCATCATCCTCATCTTCGTTATCATTATTGTCATCATCATCGTCTCGATTATCATCACCATCGCCATCATTATCGTCCTCATCATCATTATCATCATCCTCATTGCCATCATCATCATTGTCATCATCATCATCATCATCATCATTTTCATCATTATCGTCATTATCATCGTCATCATCATTGTTGTCGTCGTCACCATCCTCATCCTCAGTGTCATTATCATCATCATCATCATTATCATCATCATCATTGTCATTGTCATCATTGTCTTCGTTATCATCAGCATCATCCACATCATTGTCATATTCCTAATTTTCATCAATATCCTCATCATCACCATCCTCATTGTCATCATGATCCTCATCCTCAACGACATCATCATTGTCATCATTATCATTATCCTTATCCTCATTGTCATTATCGGCATCATCATCAACATTATCTTCATCCTAATTTTCATTATCATCATCATCACCATAACCATTATCATTATCATCATCATTATCATCATCATCATCATTATCGTCATCATCATCATTGTCATCATTATCATCATCGTCATCCTCATTTTCATCCTTCTTTTCATCATTATCATCATCATCGTAGTCATCATTGTCATCATTATCGTCATCATCATCATCATCATCATCCTCATCCTCATTGTCATTATCATCATAATCATCATCATCATCATTATCATCATCATCTCCATCTTCGTTATCATCATCATCATCCCCATCGTTGTCATCTTCATAATTATCATCAATATCCTCATCGTCACCATCCTCATTGTCATCATGATCCTCATCCTCATCGTCGTCATCATCATCATCATCGTCGTCGTCATCATTGTCATCATCATCCGTGTCCTCATAGTCATTAGCATCCTGATTCTCATCCTCATTGTCATTACCATCATCATCATCGTCACCATCATCATCATCATCATCGTCGTCACCATCATCATCATCATCATCATCACCACCATCATCATCATCCTCATCCTCATCCTCATCCTCATCATCATCAGTGTCATCATCATTATCGTCATCATTATTTTTACTTATGTATTTTCATTTATAATTGTTTAAAAAATTATAAAAAATATATTCAATATAATTTTTGTATCATATTGTGGTAGTAAAGTTACAAAAAATAATAATATTTGTATCATATTGTAATAGTAAATTTATAAAAAAAATTGTAATATTTGTATCATATTGTGATAGTGAAGTTACGAAAAAAAAATATAATATTTGGTATATGATTGAATATACTATTTTTATAGTTTGATTATATTTTCAATTATATATTAAGAATAAATTATTTACATTGTTAAATAATAAATTTTACTTTTATTTAAAAAAAAAATTAATATTAACATTGTGTAAATCTTAAAACTTTAAAATTATAGTATATATTTGATTATTTAATCAATTTGTATTTTATACCAATGTCAAATATAACTTAATCTGGCTAATATAACTTAATTTTACTACTATATATAAAATGCTAAACCAAAATAACAAATTAAAAATGATATTATAAATTTCAACCTACTTAGACAACATAAGCTATTTGAAAGCAACCTACCTCCATGTGAATATGTATCCAAGGTACCTAAAGACCTCCAACACTACATCATCATCATTATCACCCTCATCATCCTCTCTGTCATTATCATCATCATCCTCATCATTGTCATCTTCATCATTGCCATCATCCTCATCATCACCATCCTCATTGTCACTTTGATCCTCATCCTCATCATCATTATCATCATCATCATCAATATCATCATCGTCATCATCATCCTCGTCCTCATAGTCATTATCATCATCATCATCATCATCATCCTCATCCTCATTATCATTATTGTCATCATCATTGTCACGATTATCATCATCATTATCGTCATCATCGTTGTCACCATCATTGTCATCCTCATTGTCATCCTCATCTTCATCCTCATTGTCATTATTGTCATCATCATCATCATCATCATCATCATCATCATCCTCATCCCCATGCTCATTGTCATTATCATCATCATCGTCAGCATCATCCTCATCGTCGTTTTTTCTATCATTGTCAACATCCCCATCATTGTCGTCTTCATAATTGTCATCATTATCCTCATTGTCACCATCCTCATTGTCATCATGATCCTCATCCTCACCGTCATTATCATCATCATCATGATCATCATCATCCTCATCCTCATAGTCATTATCATCATTATCATCATCCTCATCCTCATTGGCATTATCGTCATCATCATCGTCACCATTGTCATCATCATCATGATTACCATCATCATCATCATCATCATCATCATCGTTATTGTCATCATCATCATCATCATCATCATCATCACCATCATCATCATCATCATCACCATCATCATCATCCTCATCCTCATCCTCATCCTCATCATCATCATCATCATCATCATCATCATCATCATCATCATCGTAGTCATCATTATCGTCATCATTAATTTTACTTACGTATTTTCATTTATAATAGTTTTAAAAAAAATAATAAAACAATTATTCAATATAATTTTTGTATCATATTGTGATAGTGTATTAGCATTAGCATTAGCATTATATATTAGTATATATATTAAGCATTCATAGCAGTATATAGTAATCATTTAGCATTATAGTTTAATTGAATATACTAGTGTTCACCATTTCACTATTCACATTTCACAGTTCCAGGTAACTGGTTGGAGCTCACACTTCACATTTCACTCTTGGAGCTCACTGGTTGGAGCTCACGGTTCACATTTCATGGTTGAAGTTGTGGGTCACTGGTTGGATTTGAAAGTTCACATTTCACGGTTGGAGCTCATGGGGTTGGAGTCGCCTGCGAACTTGTTGTGTTCCATATTTGAGTTTGGGGGTTTTTTTGCAAGGTTTTGCCACCATATCCTAGGCTCTTCTTACCTTTACCACGCCTTATTCCTTCCTCATCATGTCTCCACCCGGTGCTCAAGTCTACTAAATAGCCTTTATGCTGCCCCCACTTTGCTTTCCTAGGCTTCATCTACCCGCATTCTTCACCATAGGGTTGTGGAATTTCCCCTTCTATTGAGTATTAAGGATACCCTTACAGTGGTAACCTCCCATTTCATCCTAAGGGCTATCCTTATAGTGGCACCCCTCCCTTTTTGCAGCCTTCTATACCTTCCCTTCTACGTCACCCTCAAGGACCTACATATTGACAAACAAAAGATTAATATATGTGGGTATAAATTGCTAGGTTAGGTTATAACTAGAAGTGGACTATTTTGGCATATTTTACCTTCAAAACATAGTCTGCACTAACTCATGAACATGAAATCATACTACTCCTAAGAATACCTTCATCTACCCTTGGTCTTCACCTTAGGCATACGGCTTTGTTTCCTCCCCCATCTATCGAAGATTTAGGCTGCCCTTACAGTGACATTCTCCCCTTTCACCCTTAAGGGTTTCCCTTGTTAAGATTTCATATGCTAATCTATATATCATCTGTGTTTAATCCAAATTCACAATAGTAGCATACGCAAAATCACTGAAACAAACACAATCACAAGAGAAACACAATATTTATCCTCGGAAACCCTTAAGGGGAAGAAAAACCATCAAAATTTCCTCTGTATAAGATGTATAAGATAAAACCCCAAAATGGGTATTCTCCTCCTTGTTGATCTCTCTCTCTCTCTCTCTCTCTCTCTCTCTCTCTCTCTCTCTCTGTCCTATGTATTACACAAGTGAGTCATTCTATGTTATAATGAGGAACACAACTCCTCTATTTATACACTTTTAAGTCCCTTGACTTTCACCCTAACAAGTCAACCCCATTAAACTACTTGGGTTGACTTCACCTAGGAAGACTCAAAACAGTATTATATTATATTCATTAGGGTACTATTGACCCGACTTACAATGGAGGCTTTACCTCATGACTCTATGATGACCAATTACAATAATAACATCCTGGCAGAGGAATAATAACATATCCTTTGGGGTACATAATTAAAATACATTTAGAATATCCTTTGAAGTTACAATATTTCAACACTCCCCCTTAATGAGAAGGGTATTCTACGGACAACATCATCATCAACTATAGGAGTAACGAGAGAGAGTATCTTCATTGGTATCGAGGTAATACATTTATAAGTCATAGGAAGTTTTCAACAATCATTAGTAATTGGAACAATTACTCTTCAATGTCTTCATCTTCTACAGAACATGATCACTTGATCCTTTTGCCGCAACACTTCGATCTTATTGATCCTTCATAGCAACATTTCTATCTTCTTGATCCTTTGTAGTAGCACGTTGATCCTCTTGATCATTTTCAGTAGTACTTCGATCTTCTCGATCCTTTGCAGCATCACTTTGATCCTCTCGATCCTTTGCAACAATACTTCGATTTTCTCGATCCTTTGCAGCAACACTTTGATATTCTTGATCCTTTGTAGCAGCACTTTGATCTTCTTGATTCATTTCTGCCACACTACCTGTAGTTCACATGATGTCTTTGCGAGATGATTGATCTCTATCACTTTAGGACATAGTTCCAAGGATGATGGAATCCTCCATTATCATACTCCCCCTTAACAAGAAGGGTCCATAGTAATAACCAGCTGAATCATTTACAACTAAGTGTAGATCTCGTCCACATGTGAATGTAGGACCTGTCCTTTGTAAGTACTCAATGTAGACCATCCTCAGCTTGTTAGAGCTAGGAAAACTCCAAGCGATTGTTATACCATGGCATCTACATGTACATGTAGGCATACTCTCCATATAAGAGTATTGTCTACAGCTGTAGATCTCGACCACACCTAGATGCAGGCCCTCATCATAGGACATCCTCGGCGTGAAATATAGGACCACTCCCAAGCGAGTATTATTCTATAGAATATACATTAAATTTAGGTATACTCTCCATGCGAGAGTAATGTCTACAAGGCAGATATTGACTGCACCTGAATGCAGACCCTATCATCCATAAGGACTCATCGTAGAGTATCCTTAGCTTCAAATATAGGACCAATCCTAAGAAAGTGTTATTCTACGATATCCACAAATGAATGTGGGTACTCTCCATGTGAGAGTAACATCTATAGGGCCATCCTTAGCTAGTAAGGACCACTCTCATGAAGAGAGTGTTATTTCCTGTAAGACCATCCTCAAGAGAGGATATTGTCATCCACAAGTGAATGATGGACCTTGTCAGCATCTTCGGGTTTACTTGGCCTCTTTCATACTGGAACTTCACTGATATCCCATCATCAATGACGCTATTATTATCACTCCCCCTTTCCATGGAGGATCCATATCATCAACCTGTTCCCCCTTTGTCTAAGGAGGGTTCATATCTTCGACTTGTTCTTCCTTTCCAATGAGAGTCCATATCTTATACTTGTTTCTCCTTTCCGAAGAGAGTCCATATCTTCATCATTCCTTCTTGCAAGGAAAGTTTGTAGTATCATCATTGTTCCTCCTTGCGAGGAAAGTATTTTCTGACTACACCAAGCTTGTCATGGAAATATTCAAACTTTACTTGAGATAGAGGCCTAGTCACCACATCAGAAAATTTCTCATTGATACTCACATACTGGAGTTTTATATCTCCCTTTTGTACCATATCCCTTATATAAAAGTATTGAATTTCTATTTGCTTTGATTTATCATGGAACATGGGATTCTCTGTCATCTTTATCCAATTTTGATTGTCACAAAGAATCATTGGGGTATCCAACTCCATATCAAATAGTCCTGACATCATTTTTCGAAGCCATCTCGCTTCACAACTAGTGGAGAAAGCTGCTATGTACTCTTCTTCAACTATGATGAGAGAAACACTGGATTGTTTCTTACTAAACCGTGAGATCATGGTGGATCCCAGACCATAAAATCAACCTGAGGTGCTCTTTATGTTTGCAACACTTCCTTCCCAATATGAATTTGTATATCCATATAATATGTAGTCATGATCTTTAACATAGTAAAGTACCTCACCTATTGTAAATTTTAGGTACCTCATCACATGCTTTGCAGCTATCGAGTTGACTTCCTTAGGTTTAACTAGATATTAACGTAAGGTGTTCACATCAAAGTATATATCCGGCCTTGTATTCATCAAATACATCAATGACCCAGTAATTTGTATGTACTAAGTCATATCCACTAATTCTAATGATTCATCAAATAACAACTTCAGGTTGGTATCCATGGGTGTGGCCATGGCTTTACAATCCAATAGATCAAATATTTTCAATATTTATACTGCATACTTTCCCTAGTTTAGAAATATTCCTTATGGGCTCTGTCACACTTCTAGGCCAAGGAAATAATGCATCAATCCAATATCTTTCATCTCGAGTTCTTCAACTAGCTTCTTCTTGCAAGCAATGATATGTTTCTCATTTTCTGTCAGAAATAGATCATCCACATACAATAATAATATGATAGGTTCATCATCCATAATCTTCATGTAAAGGTTAGGATCAGCTTTACTTTTGGTAAAGCCGAAGGTTGTCAAGAAGTTATATATTCTATCATACCAAGCTCTAGGAGCTTGATTTAGTCCATACAAATCCTTTTTCAAATTACATACATGAGTCACTCTATCTTCGACTTCAAATCCTTGTGGTTGTTTGATGTAAACCTCTTCCCCAGTCACACCATTTAGGAATCTTTTCTTTACATCCATCTGGTGTAGATCCCACTTCATCATGGAATCAAGTGCCATGATGGTTCTGATGGAGGTGTACTTTGCTATTGGAGAAAATGTCTCTTCATAATCAATCCCCTCTTTCTAAGAGAATCATCTAGCCATAAATCTTGCCTTGTACTTTTCAATACTTCCATCAACAACATGTTTTATCTTGTAGATCCATTTTGAAGATACCACACTTTTGTTTTCTGGTTTGGGTACTATATCCCAACATCGTTATTCATTATTGACTGGAATTCTTTCGTCGTTGCTTCCACCCACTCTTTCTTCTTTGAATTTTCCTCATAGTTGGTGGGATCTTGATCTACAAGGTCACACATCAAAGCTACATAACTGGAGTATGGCTTTGATCTCTTGTGTGTTCTTGTGGAGCCTTATGGAGCTCCATATTTCTTTGCTTCTTGTATGATTTTTATTACCCAAGCAGGTTTTCTATTTCAAGAGATATCCATAGTAGGGGGGTCTTAAGGTTCTATCATATCATGATATTTATATTCTACTATTTCAGGAGAGGGTTCAGCTTCTACCATTCTGGGAGGTACATCCTCTTCATGTACTTCTTTAAGATGACACCTTCTGGATTTCTTAATAGTTGTATCATCATCAAATTTTATGTCCCTACTAATATATATATGATGGAATCTTGAAATGTATATCCTGAAGTCTTTGGAGACTTCACACTATCCAAAAAATATTCCCTTCTTTCCAGAAGGACCCAACTTGGTTCTCTTCTCATTTGGAATATGCACATATACTAGACAACCTAATATCTTGAGGTGGATCACTTCAGGTTTCTTTCCTATATACATTTCTTAAGGATTCGTGAATCCAAGAGCACTGTGAGATAATCTATTCTACACATACACAGTTTTCCTTGTTGGTTCATCCCACAGGTGCATGAGGAGGTCTTGGTCATGAATCATTGTTTTCACTGATTCCATAATGGTTCTATTCTTTCCTTTTGTAACACCATTCTATTGGGGATTTTAGGGAGTGGTTAGTTCCCTCTTGATTCCTGCATCCTTGTAGAAGGCTTCAAATTATTTTGAAGTATATTCTCCACCATTATCTGATCTCAGTGTCTTGATTCTTCTTTCTAAATGGATCTCTATCAAGGCTTTGAATTCCTTGAATTTCCTAAACACTTCAATTTTTCTCTTCAAGAAATATATCAATGTCTTTCTTGAATATTTATCAATAAATGTGACATAATATTCATATCCACTTAATGATATGGAGGGCATAGGACCACAGACATCAGAATGAATTAATTCTAATGTACCTTTAGTCTTTGTTTCACTTTTAGGAAAGGGATTCTTGATGTTCTTTCCTCTTGCACATCCTTTGCAAGTTCCCTCATGATCACTCTTCAGATCTGGTAACCTTGTTACCACCTTTCTCACATAGGGTAATGCTTTGTAGTTGATGTGAGAAAGCCTCCTATGCCACAGTTCACTTGAGCTAGTAGTCACATGGACAAGGGATGTCTCTGGATGTCCTTTGAGTTTGTATAGTCCTCCTTCTTCTTCACCAATAACCACAACATATTCAAGTGTCTTTTCTTTGGACCACATAAGTACTTGTCCATCAATGAAAGAAACTCTATATCCTTCCGTATCTAGTGCTAAGTTGGAAAGTATATTCTTTTTCAAACCTAGTACATATATTAATTCCTTCATCTTCATGGAAGTCCTAGAGTCAAGCTTGTAGCTTGATTCACCAATACCTTTGATGGGATATTAATAGTCATATTCTAATGATAATTTATAAGGAGAGTTCTTTTCTTCAAGTATTGAGAGAGTTTGCTTCTTCCTTGTCATGTGCTTTGAAGCACCACTATCAATAAGCCATGTATCTTCTCTAGGTGTTACAGACCCAGAGATTGCAGAAAATAGTACATATTCTTGTCTGTATTCTTCTTTTGTTAATCTCTTTCGAGGTATTTCTTCCTCATCCTCATCTTCATCTATATGAGAATGATGTCTCTTGTTGTTCTTCTTCTTTGGTGATGGAAACTCTCTGGAAAGGTGTCCTATCTTATGACAGTTGTAGCATTGATATTTTGAGTAATCATTTTTCTGATTGTTTACTCTTTTCTTTTGAAACTTTTTCTTTGAAGGTTTATGACTACCTTTCTTTAAGTTTGATTTTTTTTCCCTTTAGTATGGATGGCTAGAGCTTGATCATCTTCTTTGAGTAGGGAATCTATATTAGCTACTCTAGCTTCTTCTTGAATACAATATTCCCATACAATGTCAAACTTCATACTTTCTTTTCTGGCACATAGAGTCTATATGAATGAGTCCCAAGGTATAGTGAGACCATTGAGAGAAGTCATAACTAGTTCATCTTCATCAAGGGTGTCTCCAATAGAACTTAGTTGTTCCCTGAACTGGGATACCCTTGTGAAGTAATTTTGAATTGATTTTCCTTTGCTCATCTTGGTGCCCTTCCGTTGAGCTCTCAAATTCATATTTATGTTGATGTTCCTTCCCTCATAAATTCTAGAAAGTGAATAATACATTTTCTTTGGTGTATTCTTAGATTTCACTTAAGGGATCAAGTGATCTTTGATAGAATCAACAATGATCCTCATTTCCTTGATTAGGTCTTGTTCATGCTTCTCCTTAGCTTCATATTCTTTAGGTTCTGCAACCTCTTCCTTGATGTACTTCTCAAGACCATTCTCTTTAAGAATGATACCAATCATATAATTCCATGCTAGGAAGTTTTCTATTCCATATGGTTTATCCTCAAGCTTAATGCTTGGGGCCATTCTATCCAGTAGGTCACTAAAGACCTTCCATTTGACCCCCACACCTCTAAAAGATCCCAAGGATGAAGAAAAGGGCTAAAAACCCCCAAAAAGAGCCCAAAATAGCCCCCTAGGAGCTAAATCCCTCAAAAAGGGGCTAAAGTTAGGGTGGAAGGGGATAAAGGCCTAACCAAGGGCTTAAAACCCTAAAAATCCCTTGGAAAAACTATAAAAGGAGGGTGGGGGGTCACTCTCAAAACACTCATCACTTGCCTATTGTTATGCTGCCCGTGGATGCTTTGAGACCTATTTCTCTCAAACCACCCACTCTCCCTCTCCTCCATCTCCATCTCATCAAGCCATTGCTTCCCAACCAAGAGAGAGGTGCTCCCATGAGCTAGGGAATGGTGGCCCATTTCCACCTAAGTGAGGTATAATTTCTTTTCATGGTTGTTTATTTGTTTTGTTTCCTAACTCTCATTTCTATTTGCAGGTTTTTCATTAACATTGTTTGCAGGTTTTCTCCATTGTAGCATAGGTTTATTTTGCAGGTTTTGGAGGTGGAACCCTAACCTACTATGTGTAGAGGGGTTCAACAATGCTTCATCTCCATCTTTATTTCTATCATTAGCTCTTAGATACAGCTCATAGTTGTAGCCATTTGTTTATATTAGCTTAGTTTCAATTCGCAGTTCTATTTATGCCATATTTCATTTCATTTTTTACTGTTTTCTAAGGGTAGGAACCTACCCTTGTGCCCTATAGGCACAAGGGAGCCATTCCTGCCCCTATAGTGAGGATAAATTCTCACTATAGCTTTCACGACTACCCTAGGTCGATCCCACAGGATCCCTGGGCCAAAAAATTTCAAGTTTGCAATTTTTTTCCATTTTACCCTAGTTTTCAGAAATCTTAGGTTAGATCTATTTAAATCTGCTTTATTTCCTATTTTATTCAGTGCCAAAGCCTCTGCTAGGATGAACCAAGTCAGACTAACCCCAGTACCAGTTACTGTCAGCCAGATTTGACCCTGCATCACCAAAAAACTCCTTTCTGGAGCAGGTCGCTCTTATCGGGGGAAAAGGTGAGATTAGGGCGCTCTGAATTGGCCAACAGGTGTGCCGAGGGCACGTGTAATCCTTACACATGCACGACTTCATCCCATGAGCTCAATTTGTGGTTGTTTTCGCATTCTGTGCGACCCCCTCTCTCATTTCTGGAAAAATTACACGGCCCCATTGCTGGATTTTGTCAGAAATGTGCGGCCTGTCAGATAGAAGTTGTATTTAAGTTTAATTAATAGTAATTTTTAGTTTCATAGGACTATTAGTGCGGCCTAGCCACCTCTGTCCACCATTACAGGTCTCCTTCAATTCCAATTTTTATTTTTCTGCAAATCAATCCATGAACAATGTGTATATGATAAATCAATCATTAAGGCTTAATAAAATCAACTAGTCTAACTAAAAGTAATTTAAAAATAACCATGTTGCTGCCCCCTTCCTCCTTTACCCGGTCATCACCCTCCGGGGTATTCTGGGATACAAAAAGGGGTAAGCTCGTATAGATCTAGGCAGTCCATGGTATTTTTCCCAAACCACTAAAACCAGGTGACCTGGAAGGTAGAGGGGGTAGAGAAGGAGGGCTTCTCATGATGCTAAGAGTCCTCCCTGTTGACCAACCTAGCACTTGGGAGGTGACCTACNCCCAACACCTTCTCTTGGTTGAAGAAGAATATCACTGAGAGGTAGACATTTAGTTAGGCCAACAATTTAGGGTTAATCACCATACTTGCTTACAAATTTATATTTATTTTTTCATACAAAACCATGATATGAGCTCTACCATGAATTCATAAACCATATTGCAAACCAAATACCAGAACAAACAAGAAAACCAACACATCATACCAAATAATTAACCCAACTCATTTCATGACACTGAGTAAGCCTTAAAATTTACCAAATTTACACTAAGTTCAATCAATTTTGCAGTCTTTGAGGAAATAAGTCCCTGACTACTTCAACTGTGGGAAGTACTTGGGATTTTCCCAGAAATTCATTGTGAGGACTACCACAAGAACCCCAAAGTAGCTAGTCACTGAGAGGAATTGCCAAGCGAAATGGGAAACGACCCCTTCCGATTGAGTAGAACCACCCATGAAGAACAAGCCAAGCGTTGTCTTCTGGCAGTCTTGGTGGCCGAGAGACCACCTTCAGGCAATAGGAAGCCATTGAAACCAAGGTCCAAATCTCATACCCACTAGTTTCATACACAAAAGCGAACACAATTGATCCTCCATGATCTTCCTCACGCCTAAGAGGCAAACCGCCACCATTTGGAACACTCAGTCGGCACCGTCGTAGCCATTCTCAGTGATCTCCCACACCATCATAGGTCCACACAACATCTAATTCTTATTCAGACCCATATCAGCCTGAAATAGACCTCCACACCACACCATCAAGCCCTGTGGCTAGTGCAAACCTAGATCCATTTTTCGGTCTAACCTTAGCAAGTGGACCCATGTCCACATCACAACCTATCACCCACAATGTGGTAAGTGGTCCAAGCATAGTCATACATACTGTAATTAGCCAATTTCCACCACCAATAGTGACTAGCCAAGCTGGCCTAGTGGTAACACATGGGGGTAGTGGCCCCTCCACACACATTATCCCCCCTTCCACATAGGGGGGCAGTGCACCGACCACCACATTGCCCCTACTGCCATACATGGGGGAAATTCCCCCATTGAGGGCATTGGCCCATCTGCCATGGTGCCACCACAAGCACCCCCATCCATGCAGATGCATTATGCACCTACAAACCCCACCCCCATTGTGGCCCCATCCCACATCAACTTGGGGTCAAATATGCCCTTCATGGCTCATCTAAACTTTCCTGACTTGGATAGATTAACGAATGATCCCATTTTCCACCAAGATTTATAGCTACCCATGCCAACTAAGCTGCCATTAGAAATCCCAAATTTTGAAGACAAAGCTAGGGAATTTCCCCAAAATCATATAATGACATTCCATCTATGGTGCTCATCCAATAGCATCATAGATGACTCCATCAGGTTGAGGTTGTTCCAATGCACCCTTACAGGTGCCGCATCCAAATGGTACATTGAGTTTCCATAAGCCAAGTACCTTGACTTCAACTACCTAACCTTCATGTTCCTACAGTATTTCTAGCTCCCCATTAGATATGACGAGGGGGTGGAGATCCTGCTATCCTGTCACCAAAACACTGCCACTCACATCACTGATCATATCCATGAGTGGCGGCGATGTCGCAGCTTATGCAATATCCAACTAGATGATAGGATCTTCTTGGATTGGTTCCTTAAGACTTTGCTCCCACCCATCGCAAAGGACGTCGCATCCGAACATCCCCAATTTGAAGAAGAGGCCATACTGAAGGCCCAACAATTTGATCTCATTTATGCCCAGTCTGGATACTTGTACACTATCATTCTAGATGCTCCCCATCCAAGTACCTCTTACTGCGATGCACTGAGGGCATACCACACAGTGGACGACATCATAGGGTCAGTCTCCCAACAACCACTACCTCGACCGACACCACCTGCCATTGCACTGCAACCAAGCAACACTGGTAATGTTGCTTACCAAAACCAAGCTCCGGACTATGCTAGAATGATGTCTCAGTCCGGAGCAACAACCTCTTATGCACAACCTACACCATCACAGCAAGCTCAGGCCATGGCTTGGCCAACACAATAGTATGTGGGGAAAATGCCCACATTCGTGGCACCACCACCCCCACAAATATACTATGCACCACCAGTGCAACAAGTTCAAGCCCCCGCCCCCGATCCACTTGCTCCATTGGGACAAGTGTTCACACAACAAAACCGTCCTAACCAGTCTACCCCAAACAATCAACAAGGGTAAGCTAGAAACAACCGGCCCCACAACCAACCAAACAATCAATCGTAGGGAGGCAGTCAGCAACCGAACCCTCCCAATAATGTCGTGGCTAACTAGCCAGCCCAAAACCCCCTAAGACAAAATCCACCAAGATGCAACACACCGTTGCACATGAACCAACCTTGTACACTTTGTGATGTTTATGCGCATTACACATTTGAGTGTCCCCTCATGGCTCACACTAAGCATGCCATTCAAAATGAGACCCAATAGGCTGTCAATGTCCCCACTCAAGCCCAACCCAACCAGGCACCACAAGGACCTCCTCCCATGGTGCTTCAAAACCCATTACTATTCCAAGGACTGGTGGCAACCGCTCCCCCTCCCTAGGCCAATCCCAATGCTCTGGGGGCACCACCCATGGCCGAAACAGGTGTTCACCACCTGATGACCATGACCACTGAAGAGGTCAACTTATAGACTAGGAGAAATCAGTACGGTACCACCACAGAACCTACCGACTTGTTAGCAGCATCCACATCTAAGAAAACCAACCTACCTCTCCAGTTACCCCCATTCCTATGCCCCCCCATATGCAGAATCGCCAATAATGCCATAGCCAGAGCTGCAGTCAGTTATAGCATTGTGGATGATTTCGTCCAAATGCCAACCGCCATGTCTGTTCTTGAGGTACTTAAAACATGCCCAATGTAGCGGAAAGCCTTACTATCTTCTCTAAGGGTTGTAGACCCCTCCAACTCCAAGCTGATCACCTTTGATACAAAGAATGGAGAGCCACGCATGCCCTCCACTATCGCCTTCCAAATCTTGGTGTCCATCCAGAACTTGGTTGTGCACCGATGCATAGTGGATGAGGGGGCATCCACATGCATCATGTCTACCTTGGTTTGGAAGAAGCTTGGATCAGCAATTCTGCAACCATCTTGCACGACTCTGTGGGCTTATGATGGACACCCCACTAAAGCCCAAGGAATCCTCCCCCATGTCCCCATCACATTATCCGGGAAGACAATCCTAATTGACATCAAAGTCGTCAACGCTCAACTGGATTACAACCTACTCCTTGGGAGGAGTTACATGTACACCATGCGAGATGCCGCGTCAACTGTCTTTTGCCTCATGATGTTCCCCCATGAAGGGAATATTGTGACGGTTGACCAGACCACCTACCACGATCCACAAGGGTTAACCGCACCTACCAACGTTATCCCTACTATCACCACCATTGAGCCACAAGGGGTGACCGCACACGCTAACGTCATCCCTGTAACCAACAATGTGGTTGAAAAAACACCAGCCTCCCCACCCTTGAATGTGGGCCCTGGGTTGTTTATTGATCCCACCATGATAGCTCCTTTCCCATTGATGTCACCACCACCGACACAAAAGCAAACTGTGGACTTGTGCATGGTCTCATCAAGCACTGCTGCACCCAAACAGCAACCGCAGTCGCATCCCCAACCACAACCACAACATCATCCGTAGCCACAATGCCAACAATAGCCACAACATCATCCACATCCACAACACTATGCGCAGTCACAACCACAACCTCATCCCCACATGCAACCAGCTGGGAGTTATGTGGGCTCATCTCCAGTCCATACAATTCAATTCCTCTTTCCCCCACTTGGTGTCATGAGCAAGCCAGTCATGGCCACCTTAAGCCTACCCAACTTTACGTGTTAGATCCTGGTGTGGTATCTGGATACACCAGCTCAACCACTAATGCCCCAGGTTGTGTTAACTCCGGTGCAACCTATTACGGTTGAGTCTCACCCCCCACCCGATCCGCATAGGCTAACCTTCGGACCCGCACTTGCACCACCCCAACCCAAAAGGGCCAGGGGAAAGAACACCAAAGCCACCGTAGAACCACGACAAGTCCCACCTTGTGTCATCTGTGAACAACAGGGCCATCCAACTCATAATTACTATGAAATCTCAGTGATTTTTGCACATCTAGATGCCATGGATATGAACGAAAACATCCTCATGGTTGAACTCCCAACTGCGCTAGCAGTAAAGAACAAGGCATTGAGGACAAACCATGCTTGTGCCCTATGCGGCTTGTATGAACATTACTCCCACCATTGCCAAGACCTGCCCAAATTTTGAATGGCTCTCGCTGACCTCTGTCACCATTCCCTTGAGTCTGAGATCACCTTGATCGAAGAAGTTCACCCACCACCTCCTTCATCTGACACCATGCCATTTACATGATGTCTAGTTCCCCTGACCAGCTCAACCCCATCTCCAACGATGGTCCATCAGACCTGTCACTTCATTGCTTCAACAACGATGAGGAGATACTTGAAGCTCTGACTACCCCGGAATACCCATGGGACGACATGCACCATCGCTCGTTCTTCCTCCCGAAAGAGCTTGTGTCGTAGTTCGACCAGTTTTTCATGGAGATCAAAGATTTCATCCATGGGAAGGTTGACTGGTTCAAGAACCCAATCCTAGCACCCGATTCCTTTGAAGAAGGGAACATGGCGAACATTTCACCAACAATTAAAATTGACATCTCAAGCAACTCTGAGATCGTTGAAGAAATTGTGCTGGGGGCATCTTGCTCCCCGGAAGAGGTCGATGCCTACACCGCTCTCTTCCAAGAATTTCGTGACATCTTCGCTTGGTCATACACTGAAATTCTTGGCTTAGATCCATCCATTGTGGAGCACCACATTGACACATGGCCTGATGTGGCACCCATCTGTCAAAAGCAATGGCCCATCCATCCATCCAAGGTGGCTACGGTGAAAGCCGAGATAGAGAAGTTGCACACAGTCAGCTTCATTTATCCCATTGTATACACAACATGGGTTTCTAATCCTATTCCCGTAAATAAAAAATAGGATACCATTCGTGTTTGCATAGACTTCCACAATCTTAATGGGGCATGTCCCAAAGACAACTTCTCCACCCCGTTCATTGACCAGATCATCAATGCATGCGTCGGACATGAATCCCTTTCCTTCATGGACATATTTTCTGGCTACAACCAAATCCAAATCCAGAAAGAAGACCATCACAAGACGGCATTCACAACCCCATGGGGCACATTCACCTACCGAGTCATGCCCTATGGCCTCAAAAATGCTGGAGCCACCTTCCAGCACACCATGATGCATTGCTTCCGCGATCTCATGCACATCATGTTGGCTTGTTTCGACAACCTCATTGCGTAGTCACAAAAACATACACAACACATAGACAACTTGCGACAAGTCCTCATGCGATGTCGCCAATGCAGAATCCACTTGAAGCCATCCAAGTGTGTTTTTTGTGTCCCCACGGGCCGTCTCCAAGGATTCATCATGTCACACAAAGCCTATGACCACTGACCCTAGGAAAGTCCAAATGACTTTCCCCCTAACGTCACCCCTTTGAGTGACAGTGTTCTAAATTGTATTATAGGCTTTCCATTTTTTGTTTTACACATTTTTCCTGATTGAGTCTTATGTATCATTTCCTGTCATTGATTCAGATGGAGCACACCTCAGATCGGTATACGTGATTCGCAGATGGAGCAAGTAGATGGTACCTGAACCTTGCCTCGACTGCATTGGTAATCTACTCCCCATCGCACGATTTTATCCACATCGATGGAATATCCATGGGCACCATGACCAACAACCAGGCGGAGTATGATGGTGTTAATGGCCTCTTGGTTGCCGCTCTACAATTAGGAATTCATCATCTCGATGTCTTCTTAGACTCCTAGCTGTTTGTTTCTCAATTGAATAACCACTACTGATTTCGCGATCCATGCCTCTTTATAAAGTACCTGCGCACTAAACACATGGTCAGAACATTTGAATCCATCACATTCACACATGTTCCCAGGAACCTCAATAGTGTTGCAGATCAAATGGCTAACAATATTATAAATTGGCACATCCATAACAGCATATAGGAAACATACAACCATAACAAAATGCATAATCATGTCTAAAAATACACACACAATGTAATCATACATCATCACATAGGCATTTGCATTGCACAACATAATAAAAAGACTCACATAATAAAACCATAAAAGCGCATCCATGTGCGTCAAAAATATATATAGATATAAATCCATAAGTCGCATGTCCACAACATGTCTAATACAAAAATGAGAAACCACATATGCTTTCTCAACAGGATATACATAGTGACACAAAAACTCCTAAGTGCACCAATGCACTAGGGGTAGCACCATCAGCTGCTAATTCAAAGTCACCCAAAACGTGTTCGAGACACCTCTCACACCTCCGAGATCAAATTTCTATTTCCTTATGAGACCATCATCTCACATTTAATAAGTCAATTTTGGGACCATTTCCCACAAGTCGCCTTGATTCACGAGCCATGACATGACGATGCGAGTGTCTACGGACCGATACTCATATGATACTTCCTGGTCGCAACTCATGCGAGCGATCAGGCTGCCGCCCGTTAAGGATTGTACCATACTTTTATTTTTGTATTTATAATTGTCTTTTTTCACTACACCTTACGTGGACATATGGACAATTGTCCACAAAACCCTTTGTTTTTCTTCCATGTATTTGACATAGAAGTGTCCTCGGGCCGCTACCCATTAAGAAATGTAATTTTAGCTTTTATTTTGTATTTTTAACAGATAGATTGTCTTTTCTTTTTACCGCACCTCACGCGGACTTCTGGACCATTGTACACAAAATGATTTCTTTTCTTGCACATATTTGGCATATAAGTTCCCTTGGACTTACACTCACATCGCATGTAGTCAAGTTCATCCACCACAACACACACACACTCTCTCCTGACCTCTGTTCGAGAGCCACCTCAGTTTTCATGCCTCTGCCACACCGACTCATGAGCCTCTGCCGTGATATATCCCACGCATGTATTGGTATGTTTGAGAGCCTTCTGCTCTGTCCATACTATGTGGATGACCCATGGACCTCTGTCCACTGTCCTGACACGGGGCACCGCTCATCCCACCGTAGTCGGTTGACCACATTGGAGTTTCGTTCAAGCTCTTTTCTGACTCCTTAAAACAATGAAAAGATCACCAAGCGTAGCTGATTCCTTTCCCACTCACTAAAGTATAGGAAAGAGAATCTACATCGTCTCATTTATCTCCTTTTGCAGACCATGTAGACCATTTCATGAAAAGGACCTCCTTCGCACACTCAAGCCAAGACCGTTCCCCTCTGCATATTTTTATGCTTTCTCGAGAAAAGGGGCTACACTTTACGAAAAAGCTCACCACCAGTTGTCGTTAAGCTCTTTTCCAGCCATCTCAACAAGAAAATATCACTAAGCAAACTTGGTTTCATTCATGCTCGTAAAATTATTTGAATGACCGTCCAGTCAGTATAGGTTTAACCTTTTTCGGTCTGATTGGACTACCAACGGTAAAGAAGACTCTCGTCCCTTCTAAGATGGGCGAGCTCTCCTATGTATACGTTTATCCTTTTTTGGGAACATGAGACTAGCAACAAAAAAGAGCCCCCATTGGAGTCTTCTTCGTGCTTTCAGACTCTCTAAAATTGAAAGCACCATCAAACACTTACCTTCTTGGGTTCACCAAAAATCCATGAGATCGTACCACAACGGTGTCCCTAGACACCACCCCAGAGAAAACTATTTGGTAGCATTCCCACATTGGGTTACCTTTGTTTAGATTACTCTGCAATGTGTCTTCCTTGGATCCCATCAGTATCAAAAGTGTCCACCCCCTCCAAGTATTTCCCATCTGCAGTGACATTCCCGGTATTACAGCTATGATCCCATTCCCATGAGTTAAGTTTCATTTGCTGCCTGGTCTTCCCTCCCTTCATACTCTAAACAAAGGAATTTTGAGTCTCCCACTCCCCCCCTACCCCTATTTAGTTTTTCCCTTCCCTCCCCTTCCCCCCAATTCAGTGAGTCATTCCATAGATTGCTTCACACCTTTCGGTTATCCCTCGCATTCTTGGTCAAGGAAACATCATTTCCTTCACTAGGGGCAGGTCTCCCTCTGTCGACGCCAACACACATATTCCAGAGGATAGACCCAGAGGTCTCTGTACCTTGGTTTCATTAACATCATTTATGAGTTCCTTGGACCATTTGAGAGGAGTGCTTAGTGCCTCTTGGGATGGTTGTTTCTCACATGCTCGACTTCAACTCCATCATCACACCATTGAGATTCATACAGGGTTTGTTCTGCACAGTACTTGGTCAAAGACCCCGGATGTCACCCAACTCTAGCACATTGGCAAATCCACTCGAGGGACCTAAACAAATTATGTCTCTTGTGATTTTTGGGTTGCGTTGGAGACAGTGATCAGAAGGCCCAACAGTGCTTCGATATACCTTTATGATTGATGCAGCATACTTGTTCCACAGAGACTCTGGCTCTCAATCAGTGAGTCCATACATCTATGTACCATTCCAGATCTAGCACACCATCAGTCATGAACATATAGTATTCCATGAGAATTCCATGGGTCAAATGTACCAAGTTAGTATTGTATTCAGCCTCACATGGAGGCAACCACCATTGTAACATCAATTGTATATGATCGGCTCTTGTATTTTAGAGCATATATCAAATGATTCTTTTGAAATTGTCATGAGCATGGGAATTCCTGCCTCATCCATATACATGTCACACATTTATTGTATCTCACCCATTGATGGGAACCAAATTAATACAAAACCAAAATCCACCATGCCCCAGCCCTAGAAGCACCACCTCTCAATAGCAAATCCTATGATGTCCATCGGCCATACGTTGAGCTCCTACCCTCACACATCAGGGGGCAATCTATTCACCCAAAAATCCCCCCACATAGCTCTCAATGGCTTACACCACAAAATGACACCATCTCACAACACTCATTTCACTCCATAAGACCTTCCATTTGACCCCCACAACTCCAAAAGAGCCCAAGAATGAAGAAAAGGGCTAAAAACCACCAAAAAGAGCCCAAAATAGCCCCCTAGGAGCTAAATCCCTCAAAAAGGGGCTAAAACCCAAAAATGGGCTAAATTTAGGGCGGAAGGGGCTAAAGGCCCAAAAAAGGGGATAAAACCCAGACCAAAGGCTTAAAACCCTAATAATCCCTTGGAAAAACTATAAAAGGAGGGTGGGGGGTCACTCTCAAAACACTCCTCACTTGCCTATTGTTATGCTTCCCGTGGATGCTTTGAGACCTCTTGCTCTCAAACCACCCACTCTCCCTCTCCTCCATCTCCATCTCATCAAGCCATTGCTTCCCAACCAAGAGAGAGGTGCTCCCATGAGCTAGGGCATGGTGGCCCATTTCCACCTAAGTGAGGTATAATTTATTTTCATGGTTGTTTATTTGTTTTGTTTCCTAACCCTCATTTCTATTTGCAGGTTTTTCATTAACATTGTTTGCAGGTTTTATCCATTGTAGCATAGGTTTATTTTGCATATTTTGGAGGCAGAACGCTAACCTACTGTGTGCAGAGGGGTTCAACAGTGCTTCATCTCCATCTTTCTTTCTGTCATTAGCTCTTAGATATAGCTCATAGTTGTATCCATTTGTTTAGATTAGCTTAGTTTCAATTCGCGGTTCTGTTTATGCCATATTTCATTCCATTTTTTACTATTTTCTAAGGGTAGGAACCTACCCTTGTGCCCTATAGGCACAAGGGAGCCATTCTTTCCCCTGTAGCGAGGAGAAATTCTCATTACAATAACATCCCGATAGAGGAATAATAACATCTCCCTTGGGGTACATTAGTAAAATACATTTAGAATATCCTTTGAAGTTACAATATTTCAACATCCCTTACACTGGAAGCCCTACATTTTTGCATCTTGTTGTATTTAAATCCTTTTGCAACAAAGAAGTGACACATATTCATGATCCTATTCATAAGGTCATGACCCTAGCACTATAGGGGATACACAGAACACATGCCATCCCTAGGGGGCATTCACAGTCCAAGATAGGATCACGGTCTACATAATTATCCCATAAATAGGAAAGGTGGCCACGGTCTGCACAAATAGTGGCAAGAACCCAAGATGTCAAGTTAAGGAAAATGTAACCCTAGCAGCAGTAAGCTCATCAAGAAAAAACAACAACAAACTCTAATGTAGACAAAAATTAGACCTGATTTTCTCTTTTGTTCAGATGCCATATAAAATATGGAGAAGTTAACTTTGATTTATAATATTGACAATCCTTCTATAAAGATCACTAAACTACTCCTAGATTTTAGGAAGTTTAACAATAAAAAACATAAAATAAAGTTAAGTGAACATAAGATAGGATACAACATAAAAATTAGTAAAATTACAATGAAAGTAATTCATGGTAATTAAAGAACAATTGCTAAATAGGTCTGGTTTGAATATGCCTTGTACCTAGACATATTGTGCCATCTCTTGTCACTGTAAGGATAAGCTGTCACAAGTCATACTCTGAGAGAGAGAAGGTTAAAGTGATGTGGGATTAGGTTAGAACTTCTAAATAGGTCTAATTTGACTTTTCCTTATACTTAAACATATTGTGCCAACTCTTACCACTGTAAGGGCAAGCTGTCACAAGTCATACTTTGAGAGAGAGAAGGTTAAAGTGCTATGGGATTAGGTCATATACATACAGTAACAAATACTATGGGTAGATGGGGTTGTTTCTCCACCTTTAAAGTACACCTTGGTATTTTGGGTATGGGGGTTGCCTTACCATCATGTTGTGACCCCTTTGGTTGAATTATGGTCCTTCATCTTCTACTTGGTCCTAGTGCCCTTACTGTGTGTGGTACCTTGACCACATTTGGTATGATGACTTAACCATATTACTTTTATTTTTTTATTGTTATGTGACATATGACCTTTGGTACCCTACTCTAAATGTACTCAACTTTATTTTATGTTTTATTATGGTAACCACCCTAAAACCTAGGGTTTCCTAAGTGACCCTTCTAGAATACTTTCCAACTTTATATATTATGTTCATAACTTCATTTTTGGAGTATCTTGGCATGAAATAAGTATATATATAATCTTTGATAGAAGCCTAGGGTTATTTGCTGCTGTAAATTTGAGTACACTTATAGTAGGGTACCAAAGGTCATATGGTACCTCTTCTAGGGATTCTAGACTTGTGTTGTGAAATTTGAATCGTGATCTCCAACCATGAAATGTGAACCTAAACCATCAACACTCTAACTCTCTCTCTCTCTCTCTCTCTCTCTCTCTCTCTCTCTCTCTCTCTCTCTCTCTCTCTCTCTCTCTCGGTATGTATTTTGACAGCTTGTCTTTACAGTAATGAAAGCTGACTCAAAATGTCTGAGTATAAGGCATATCCAAACCAAATCTATCTAGCATTACTATTGTTCTTTAATTACTGCTCATTAGTTAAAATTGACGGAATTTTTTTATTGCTTATGTTTTGTACATTGGAATTGGTAACTCATCTCAAGGACCGAATTTAACACAGTGACCAATGGAGTGTTTAAGTTGAAAGAGATGGAAATTTTGTTTGAAATTATTACAACAATACTTTTCTACATCTAGCTTTGTTATTTACTTCTTATTATACAATGATGATAAAAATATATGTCACAATATACCTTGAGAGAGAGAAAAGATTAAAGTCATTGGTCTTGTTGGACCTATGGGTAAAGGGGGTTGTTTCATCACCTTTACTATACACCTTGGTCTTGTGGGTATGCAGGTTGAATTACAATCTTGTTATGACCCCTTTGGCTGACTTATGGTCCTTCATCTTCTACTTGGTCCTAGCGCCCTTATTGGGTGTGGTACCTTAACCACATTTGGTATGATGAATTAACCTTATTACTTTTATTAATTTATTATTATGTCACCATATGACCTTTGGTACCCTAATATAAGTGTACTCAACTTTATTTTATGTTTTATTATAGTAACCACCCTAAAACCTAGGATTGCCTAAGTGACCCTTCTAGAAGAGTTGACAAGTTTATAATTATGTTCATAACTTCACTCTTGGAGTATCTTGGCATGAAAGAAGTATAGATCTGATCTTTGATGGATGCATAGGTTTATTACTACTGTAAAGTTAAGTACACTTAAAGTAGGGTACCAAAGGTCATATGGTACCTCTTCTAGGGATGTTATACTTGTGTTGTGAAATGTGGACCGTGATATCCAACCCGTGAGCTCCAACCATGAAATGTGAAACTTAACCATCAATACTCTAACTCTCTCTCTCTCTCAAGGTATGTCTTCTTGCGGATTTTCCTTAAAGTGACAAGATCTAACTCAAAATGTTCGAGTATAAGGAATATCCAAACCAGATCTATCTAGCATTACTATTGTTCTTCAATTACTATTCATTAGTTAAACTTCAATGTAATTTTGTTACTATTTATGTTCTGTACATTGGAATTGATAACTCATCTCAAGGACCAACTTTAACGCAGTAACCAGTGGAGTGTTAAAGTTGAAAGAGATGAAAATTATGTTTGAATTTATTATAGTAGTAGTTTTCTGGATCTAGCTTTGTTTCTAACTTATTCCTATACAATGATGATAAAAATATATGTGACAATATACCTTGAGAGAGAGAAAATATTAAATTAATTGGTCTTATTGGTCCTATGGGTAGAAGGGGTTGTTTCTCCACCTTTACAGTACACCTTGGTCTTGTGAGTATGACCAGAAGAGGTTTAAATTGTGCATATCAAGTTGATGCCAATAGTTAGAAGGACCATATATCACATATTGAATTTATACGAGTTGAAAGTGTGGATGGGTAAATTGAAGACCATACCACTCTATCAACCAATTAACACCAATCACATGGAAGGGGACACATACAAAATAAGTATTAAGGCCCACGATGTCATACAAGGAAGAAAAAGGGTTTGATGGTTTCATGCAATAATCACTAGGATTGGTGTGGAATGAAAATGTTATGTAACTTATGGAATATGACCTATATTATGTAACATAGAGCATAAAAAGAGTATTAATTTAATGTTTTCTAGGTCAATTGGATCCATAAAAAAAATCTATTAAGGGGATTAGAGAAAACAAAAATAGGTTAAATCGTGACATGATTGTAACCCACAAATGTAAGGATAAACCATCAAGACCCTAACTCTCTCTCTATCTCTCTCAAGGTATGTATTCTGACAACTTGTCCTTACAATGACACGCGCTGACTCAAAATGTCTAAGTATAAGGAATATCTAAACCAGATCTAACTAGCATTACTATTATTATTTGATTAATGTTCATTATGTTAGAATAATCAACCCATAGTTTACCCACTTAGACATTAATTTAATTATTTTTGTCTTATTAGCCTAGTTCATGTGTCCCACCTTGTGCAAGTTGTCTTTTACCTATCCATAGTGGTCAAACTTGCCTTATTTGACTCATGTAGCACATGGGAAAGCCCAAGGAATCAAATCTGCTTTATTCCTGGCCTCCTCGATGCCCTTCTGCTTTTTCTACTTTATTCCCTGCTTTTTCAGTGTTTTAAGGCAAATGGAAAAGCTAGACTAGGTGAGGTGAGCTATTTTTTTGTCCTCTTCATCCTCCACTCTTTTCTTCTTGCAAAAGCATGTATGAGTTGCCATTCCACCACTCTTTAGCTTTCCTAAGCCATTTTTCCAATTCGTGAGCTCCATGACAGATTTGGGATCATATTTTTACACCTATGGGGGATTTGCTTATTTTTAGTAAGCCTGCTTTATGCTAGATTCGAATTGCTCCTCATGCATTAAAATCCATGATGTATGTTATTTATTCAGCAACCTATTATGTTACAAGGTTGGCTATTGTACACTGAGTTAATACAGTTTAGTGTTCAGCTCCAATTTCAGTCTCTTTTGTGAGTGATTTTGCATGATCAATTGTTAATTGTTGTGAGTAAAATTAATCTATCACTGGGTTCAATTTCCACATGGTATTAGAGCCATTGTAGATCAATTTCTCTCCTTCAAAATTGTTTTGCAGGTTTGACATCAGTGACTGGGAGCCTTCTACTGATAGTCAGGACAGATTTTCTAAGCTATGGATCAATCACATAAAACTATCTTGACTCCCTTCAATTTATTTGAATGGAAAGCAGAGATGGAGATACTGTTGAGAGAAAAAGGCCTCTATAGGGTGACTATGGCAATAGAAGCAGAGCCCAATGCAGCTGCAGAAAAGATAAAATAGCACAACGGGAGGGATGAGGCCTATGGTCTCCTGTGTCTGAGTATTTCCAGAGACCTCCTTTTCCATCTTGATGGATTGACATCACCAAATGAAGTATGGGAGAAGCTTTCTGATCTTTTTGGAAAGACAGATGAGATGAGGGGACATCAAATCGAAAATGAGCTGATTTCTCTGAGTCCAAATAGCTTTGAATCCCTGCAGCTATATTTCTCCAAGTTCAAAGCACTAGTTTTGCAGTTGAAACAGTGTGGGATCGAAAAGAAAGATGATCAGCTCATCCTGGCCATCCTCTTGAAGCTAGGCCCTAACTATTCAGTGTTTGTTTCGACCTTCTATGCGACAAAACTGATAGCTCGAACCTAGAAGATGCCTAGCCTTGCAGATTTCATGGAATCTCTCACACAAGAACATGATAAGCTGGTGATGATGGGCACCATCAAACCATCCAAAGATCAAGCTTTGATTTCTAGATATTTGAAGGTGGATTCAAAAATAAAAAAGAAAGCCAAAAATCCACCTGAGCAAAAGAGAGACAAGAAATAGTCTCCGGAGGAGCCACAAGGTTCCAAGAAGAACTACCAGAAGAAGAAAAACAAAGGTGAAATGAGCAAGTGCGCATACTGCAATAAGGGCAATCACACTGAAATCTCTTGTATGAAGAAGCAAATAGACATGCTGACCCAAATCCTGGAGAAGAATGGCATCTCCCTTCCAGACAGCTCAAAGAAGAGAGACGGAGGATCAAGTTCAGATGACAGAGAGAGAGTTCATGCATTGGTTGCTGGCACATCAAGCTCACCCAGTTTTATCATTGATTCTGGAGCTTCAAGACACATGGTTTCGACCAAGGAGGCCTTCTCCTCACTTGACAAGTCGAAAGGACCATCTATAGTACTGGGAGATGACTCTCTCACTGAAAGTTTGGGCAAAGAGAGGATTGATCTTGATCATGGTCAGTTCAGCAATGTCTTGTATGTGCCTGGTCTTGCCTCCAACCTCTTGTCAGTGTACCAGATGACCCACACTGGGTCTCCTAAGAAAGTCATATTCTCCCCTGATGAAGTTGAGATTACAGAGATCTCAAGTGGTAGAGTCATTGCAAAAGGAGTTGCAAATCATGCTCAAAAGGTATACATCTTCTCACACTTCCTACCCTACTCAAACCCCTTTGCTCTTCTGATTCATGCTAATGAAGCCAGCAAGATTTGGGATGAAATATTTGGCCACCTAAATTACAAGTATCTTTCTGATCTTAGTGAAAAAGAGATGGTCATAGGGTTGCCAAAGATAAAATTTTCCAAAGGAGTCTGCCAAGGTTGTATCCTAGGAAAACACCCAGGGCACAAATTTGAGAGAGCTAGTCATGAGAGAACCTCTGCACCCCTCGAGCTGATCCACAATGATGTTTCTGGACCGTTACCTCATATTTCCATGAGTCAGGCCAAATATGCATTGACTTTCATTGATGAATTTTCCAGGTATTGTTGGGTTCACTTCCTGAAACACAAGTTTGAAGTTTTTGGCCTATTCAAAGTATTTAAGGCTTTGGTTGAGAACCAGTCTGGAAGGAAACTCAAGGCCCTCAGATCTGACAATGGTGGTGAGTATGTCAATTCTGATTTTATTAATTATTTTGCAAATGAAGGTATTCAGATGCAGCATTCTATCCCTTACACACCACAGCAAAATGGTGTTGCTGAGAGGAAGAACAGATCACTGAAGGAGATGGCAACATGCATGATGGAGGCCAAAACTTTGCCACCAAAGTACTGGGCTCAAGCTATCAACTATGTAGACTATATTCAGAATAGGGTGCCTCATAAATATCTTGATGGCATGACTCCCTTCGAAGCATGGAGGGGGCACAAGCCAGATGTGACCCATTTTAGGATTTTTGTCTCAAAGGCTTGGGCTAGAATTCCAACAGAGAAGAGGAAGGCTTTGCAGCCCCAAAGCCAAGAGTGTCTTTTTGTTGGATACTTTGAATATTCAAAAGGGTACAAACTGATAAATTTGAGCACAAACAAATCCTTCATCGAAAGGTGTGTTCAGTTTGAAGAAGAACCCCTTGCAGCAGTGGAAGTTGGTGAAGCCTCTTCACCACCTGAACCTCAAGAAGTAAGTAAAGAGTTTGTTGAACATGTTGATTCTTATTTGTCTGATGGATATGAGTTTATTAAAGACCCTAACATCCCTACAAGGACAAAATGGGCATCCAAGACACTACATGCAGCAGGAGAGCTAGCTGGGGATCCCAATGACCCAAGGAGGACTAGATCTCAGTTTGAGAGTGGTCTGTGCATGAAGGATCCTATGTTTGATGAAAAATTATATTTGATGGTGGATACTGATCCTAAAACATATGAATAAGAATTAGGAGATCCAATATGGCAAACAGCCATGAAGGAGGAGTTCAGCTCACTCTAGAAGAGCAACACATGGGAGCTAGTGGATCTTCCCCGAGGGAGAAAGTTAGTCCAGTGTAAGTGGGTCTATAAGAACAAATTTGCTGCTGATGGTTCACCACTGAAGTACAAGGCCATATTGGTAGCCAAGGGCTACTCACAGGTTCATGGCATAGATTACAATGATACCTTTGCCCCAGTGGCAAAGATAGATTCCATCAGGCTAGCCTTAGCCATTGCAGCCTCAAGGCAATGGGAGGTACATCACATGGATGTAAAATGTGCCTTCCTGAATGGAGATCTCACTGAGGAGATATATATGCAGCAACCTCAAGGTTTTGCTTCTAACCCTTCTCTTGTGTACAGGTTGAGAAAGTCATTGTATGGGCTAAAGCAAGCCCCCAGGGCTTGGTATGCCAAGATCGATAGCTTCTTGCTATCACTGAATTTTGTTCGGTGAAAATAAGATTCAAATGTATATTTGAAGTTATTTAATGGTTCATTAATGATCATTGTGTTATATGTTGATGACCTCCTCATTACAGGAAGCTCAAAGGCTGATATTTCTTCCTTAAAAGGAGCTATGAACCAAGCCTTCTCCATGACAGATTTGGGGCTCTTAAGTCAATTTTTGGGGCTTGAGATTGCTCAAACCAAAGATGGAATCAAGGTGCACCAGTCCAAATATGCCTCGGACTTGCTGAACAAATTCAGAATGAAGGATTGCAAAGCAAGCAAAACTCCTTTCCTTTCAGGAGTGAAGCTGGAAGAAGCTGATTCTTCACCTATGGTAAACAATACACTGTATAGGCAATTGATTGGATGTTTGTTGTATCTGACACATACTAGACCTGATATTTGTTATGCAGTAAGTGTGGCTTCTAGATACATGGATCAGCCTCATGAGATCCATTCAAAAGCATCCAAAAGGATCCTTAACTTTGTTCAGGGAACAAGGACACATGGGATCTTCTATAAAGCAAAATATGATCTTGATTTGATTGGATTTAGTAACAGTGATTGGGCAGGTGATAGCACAGAAAGAAATTCCACATCAGGATATGTGTTCATGCTTTTATAAGGGCCAATTAGCTGGTCAAGCAAGAAACAGAGTGCCATTGCACTCTCATCTACATAAGCAGAGTACAGAGGAGTTGTTAATGCAGCAACTCAATTTTTATGGTTGCAGGGTTTACTTGGAGAGTGTGGCTTCGAACCAGAGTACTCAACTACCATCTACTGTGATAACTAGATTACCATTCGAATCTACAAAGATCCAGTTCAAAAGCAGAGAACCAGACACATTGAGATCCATATGCACTACATCAGAGAGCTTGTGCATGATGGCACCATTCACCTACTCTTCTGTTCATCTTCAGAACAAGTAGCTGATATCTTCACCAAAGCATTTTGTGAGAAGACCTTCAGGAATCTCAAATCACTGCTGGGGATTACTGATCATGCTATGAAGCATGAGTGAAGACAAGATTCCAAAATTTTGTTTTACAGTCCATGTTTAAGGGAGGATTTTCCCAAGTTGGTTTTGCCTCTTTCCTTGTTTAAATGGACATGCTGCATGTAAAGGGTGACTAAGAATTGTTTCTAGGCCCTATAATTTTCTGATATATTACTCATAAGTCAGGCTTAAGGGGGGTGTTATAATAATCAACCCATAGTTTACCCACTTAGACATTAATTTAATTATTTTTGTCTTATTAGCCTAGTTCATGTGTCCCACCTTGTGCAAGTTGTCTTTTACCTATCCATAGTGGTAAAAATTGCCTTATTTGACTCATGTAGCACATGGGAAAGCCCAAGGAATCAAATCTGCTTTATTCCTAGCCTCCTAGGCGCCCTTCTGCTTTTTTTGCTTTATTCCCTGCTTTTCAGTGTTTTAAGCAAATGGAAAAGATAGACTAGGTGAGGTGAACTATTTTTTTGTCCTCTTCATCCTCCACTCTTTTCTCCTTGCAAAAGCATGTATGAGCTGCCATTCCACCACTCTTTATCTTTCCTAAGCCATTTTTCCAATTTGTAAGCTCCATGACAGATTTGGGATCAGCTTTTTACACCTATGGGGGATTTGCTTATTTTTAGTAATCCTGATTTATGCTAGATTCGAATTGCTCCTCATGCATTCGAATCCTTGATGTATGTTATTTATTCAGAAACCTATTATGTTACAGGGTTGACTATTGTACACTGAGTTAATACAGTTTAGTGTTCAGCTCCAATTTCAGTCTCTTTTGTGAGTGATTTTGCATGATCAATTGTTAATTGTTGTGAGTAAAATTAATCTATCATTGGGTTCAATTTCCACACATTATTTAAAATTCATTGTAATTTTTCTACTATTTATGTTATGTACATTGGAATTGATAACTCATCTCAAGGACCAACTTTAACACAATGACCAGTGGAGTTTTAAAGTTGAAAGAGATGAAAATGTTTGAATTTATTATAATAGTAATTTTCTGGATCTAGCTTTGTTTTTTACTTATGCTTATGCATTAAAGTGTAAAATTTTAAATTTTCTTATATCAAATCAGAGGCCATGGATACCATCAGGGGGGGATATCTAGTAGTTGGATTCTTCATTGTCATTTTTAGAGTCATAAATTCTTGTTTAGGTGCTAGGTTCCACATTTGTCACTTAACCATACCCCATTAGGTTACTTAAGACCCATAACTAGTGGCAAAATATGCCTACCGACACCCACATTCCAACTTGAAGGAGGTCAATGATACCTTCAAGAACTCAAGTATGGTCATATGGGGTGTTATTAATTTAATTAGATGCCTAAAATATTTCTATATAGAATAATACTTGAGTTTATTTTCCATACATTTGTATCCATACAATCCTCATGACCACAATGTTATCCCCATGCAGAGGATAAGAAACATTGAAAGGTTCTAATTCTTGGGACACAAAAATTTCTTTTTTGTGATTGTAGAGCACTAAGTTTGTATTTTTCTAAACACTCATTTGTAGTGGTTGAGCTCATTTTGAGTCATTCTAATAAGTTCCAAGGAATATAACATTTTTCACTTGTTTTTTCTATCGTGTTTATGTTGTTTACCTCTGTTGCAGCATAATAATTTCTAAGAGTTTGACAGTAATCAGTTTTCAAAATATCAAATTTGTAACATAGGAAAATTTTGACAGATTTTAATCATTCGGTCATTTATCTATTTACAATTTCTCTACTTTTTCCATTTCCTATTCATTTTTACCTTCTTGCATAATTATTAAACAATTAAATCAATAAAAGAATACATGGAATTGTGTAGGCTGGAAATAGTTCCCTTGCTCCTGTAGCCTTACCCATCCAAGCCTTTGTTACCAAACTGGATGAACCACCCTTTCGACCAACTTTTATTGTGCTGGCCCTAGGAAACCGATGGGTTTCCTAGCCCATGAGCCCACATACCAATAATCCCAAGAGCAGCTTCCTTCCTTTCAATGAATTTTCAACCCTTGAGTTAACCCCATTCTCAAGGCTTCTCTTTTCCTTTTTTGCAACACTCCTATATCTCTTTCTACCATAAAATTCCCGAAAAAAAATCCTCCAAAACCCCTTAAATTCCTCCCTTTATACCTTCTTCCACCTTCCCTTGCCTTCCCCTTTCTTCCACCACCTTTCTCCCCAAGAATTCATTTCAATCACCTGTTTTACCATCTAATTCATATTAGAATGTTGTTTCTTTTGTAATTCTTTCTCAGGAAGTTAAGTGGTATTAATTTTAGTTTATTTTTATTTAAATGATGGGACATACATCCTTTAAGTATTCTTGAACTATGCAATATATGACGGTGGACCCATTATTAACCTTATCATTTTTTTAATATGTTTAATAAGTTTAATAATTAACAGTTGTCAGGTTGACTCTTCATAAACTGAAGTGGCAGTTTGATTAATTTATAACATCTAACCTTGAATTCTTTGTCATATATGGCAGTACTTTTATATTTATTTTTTATGAATCCTACCTTGATGCATATGGTACATTCAATAAGTTAATAATATTTTACAAGGTTTTTGATTAAATAATTTTCATAATATGAACCTAGTAGTTGGATATTTTAACATATTAGTTTATGGATTTTGTAATGGACAATCATTTTAGTTTAATGGCAACATAATAATAATAATACTAATATCAATTATTATTTATTGTAATTAATAACATTAATATTATTGTTATTGTTGTTGTTGTTGTTGTTATTAATTGATTGTAATTAATAACATCAACATTTATTTGTTTCATTGCTAAGTACCATAGTACTAATCTAGTACACTTTTCTTAATAAACAAGGTACATTTACCGGTTTAATTAATCACAATTAATAGTTAACCATACAAATTTCCAAAGTTAAGGTTTATCAATGATATTTTATATTGGCGACACTTCTCTTAATTGCTTATTACGATGTCTACATACAATTAACAATTAGTTTTATTGACTTATTCTTACACATTCCTTGACAACTAAACATCCATTATCTAAATTGATCAATGTGTAACTATCATATTTTCCTACTACAATTTATATGATTATTTGACATGTTATGTATTTGTATATTGATAGTAGTGTGCATGTGCAAGGTGTTGATCAAAATATTTCACCTCCTACGGACTGTAAGGTGTTCCGCTGGTCTGAATGGTTCAGATCCAGAACAAATAGATCACAGAGGTTGATAACTCTCCCTAGACGTTGTAGATATCTGGAATACAAGGATTTGATAGTTCACTTGTGTACTTGCAAAAGAGTTCGACATGAAATAGATCAAAGCAACCAGAATATGATCTACTAATCTATGCTAGTGACTAAGGAAGATAGCAATATGTATCTGAAATCAAACATCAACAATATATATGGGACAAAAAATCAACTTGCATTAGAAATATTAAGAATTTTACAACCAAGCCTTAGTGTTGACATGCATCTCCATGAAACCATCTCTTCATCCCCAAAAGCTCCGACTCTAGTTCTTTATGCTCTCTCCATATGATCTTGGACCAAGAATCAATCCAACAACATAACAATACCTTCAATGTTCTCCCCTCAACCATGGCTATGAGCTCATATTTATAAGGCTTTAATGGATAGAGAAGGTTGAGAAATTAGTTGGTGAGGTGGCCTCTAAGATCCTAGGATGAGGGATCTCGAGCTCAACAAACCCACAGTAGTAGGGATAAGGGATATCTCGAGGCTTATCATCTAAAAGCCTCGAGAAACTTCTCTTTTTCCCTTTTTACCCAAGGTACCGCGCTTCTCCTTCTATGATAGAGTGGTTCTAGTAATAACCACCTATGGGCCAAGGGGAATAGGCAGTGACACCGTTTGTGGACAACCGATGAAAGGCGGTGCGAGCAGGGGAACCACTCCTGGATAAAGGGGCATGAGTGGTACTAGGAATTTGTATGATAGACTGATAAGAAACCATTTATTCTTCACTCCAGAAGCTGGGATTTAGGGAAAGTAGGTATGTCAAAGGTCTTATCACATGATGGTGACAGGATTTTGGTATAACAGGATGCCCCCCAAAGCATGAGTCTTAGAGTGATACGAGAAATGAGAGATTTGAGAATGTTGGATCGATTGGAGCATGTCATCAAGTAGGAATATATAGTACATCAGTATGCCGACTAATAGATGCAAGTAACCAAACTCATAGCTGCATACCAATACAAGGTAGATCCATGAGTGGAATAAACAAGCATGGCTACTAGAATACAATGTAGATCCATTTGATAGAGGACTCAAACTTGGACATATATACCAAACATACAACATAGATCTATGTCATACATACACAAATTTGAGCATAGCCATGACCATACGAATGTGGATCCATGCTAGATATACAAAACTCCATCGCAACCTAGGGAAAAAGCAATGAGCGCTTTTAAACAAATACCCAGGGTCTTCGTCTCATCTTCCATGAAGTACGATTCTATCCATGTGATTACAATGATCTGAAGTTGAACATGGTAGAAACCACTTGATTATCGACCAATGATGTGAACCATTAACAAGTGCAAGGGAGATCACCATTAATGTCAATGATTCCCAAGGTACCCTAGTACAATCTACTGAGTGTGAATAGATGTCCTGATGTCGAACACCCAGTTGATTCTATCGATCAAAGGTCAATGATGTGAACCGTTAACAAGTGCAAGGGAGATCACCATTAATGTCAATGATTCCCAAGGTACCCTAGTACAATCTACTAAGTGTGAATAGATGTCATGATGTCGAACACCCAGTTGATTCTATCGATCAAAGGTCAATGATGTGAACCTATGTTGAGAGTGAGAGAATATGTCATTAAGGCATACAGATCTCAAGGTACTAAACAATGTTTCTAAGAGTATTTCCTGGATGATGAGCTGATGTCGATAGGAATAGTCTCGTCGAAGGAGGGCCATGATGAGTCCCACATCGATGACACAAAACTCAGAACATAGTTCTGGAATGATGTGAATGTAGTAACCATATGACTGACTCAAAGATACTGACAAAAAGACTATGTAGATTGTAGAGGTAAAAATTCTTCAGATCCCCTTTGAACATCGAGCAACACGACAAAATAACTTGGCAGCATGACTAGACAGGACAGACACACAATGTGACAATGGACAATGCATTCTTTTGAAAGATTCAAAGGATTGGCATGACTCATGAAAGTGGATCCTCACGGAGATCAGCTGAATACCCAATTGACTAACATGATTATGTAGACAAGTGCCATGTTCAAAGGTAACGACAAACAACTGCCATTCTTTGCAAAATGATTCCCTTTTCCATTTCCCCCATCATGATCAATGGGTGCCTCTTTTCAGTTTTATGAGTTCAAAGAGGGTAACAAACACTTGATATATCTTGTCAGAAGACAAGTCCAATCCCATATGTTTTACAAACCTGAGAGAGGATGGGTTCATTCCCAAAATGGGTCTCTCAATGTTTAATTTAATGAGTCCACTGAAAGAAAACTTGGTATCATTGATGTTTAGAGAGTCTGAACGAATACGAAAGAAGACTCCACGGGGGTCCTTTTTCATATGATTTAGTCTCTAAGGCCCAAAAAAGTATAAAATCATGCCTCAGAGAACTCTTCCAATCATGATTGGCTGGAGTGTTCCTTTCTCATAAATAGCATTGTCTGAACCGAGAAAGAGATAACCTACCATCGGATGGACGACCCTTTAAATACTTTAACGAGCGTGAAAAAGACAAGATCGCTTGACAATCTTTTCGTATTTAGGGAGCCTGAAAAGGGTTTAAAGAGAACTCCATGAGGTTTCTTTACACAATGTCACTTTTTACGATCTTGGAAAGATTCAGAAATGGACTCAACTATATTTTCATGTTTAAGGAGTCTGAAAGAAGATGTGAAAAGAAGACTACATGATGTTTCTTTACACAATGTCGTATTTTACGAGCCTGGAAAGAAACTTGAACTAGACTCGAAACTTTGACACTAGATTTTAATGAGTGTGAAAAGTATCATAATAAACGCTCAATGACCTTTTCCATTTTGTGAAAGTATGAAAAATCCATAAACAAACTTTCCAAAGATTTTACTAAAGTCAACCTGTAGATGACTCATAAACAAGTGTTAAATGCATCCAAAATCAACATTTAGGGATTATGACAAATAGATTTTGACAAGAACATGAGTAATATCAAAACTATACTAAGTCAGACCCAAAAAATGTCTATATAAGGCAAGTAAATAGTAAAAAATAAAAAATTTCACTATTTACCCCTACCAGAGAGCACTTGGAGTGTTTTTAGCCAGATCTTCCACAGCTGATACCGGGAGTTTCCACTATTTGTTTTCAGTCTCATCAGTTGTAGGTAACAGCTAAGACCTTCATCTTTCATTTCATAGCTTTTATTTTGGGATTTGGTGGGGTTTTAGGCCTATTTGGAAATCCCTAAAACCCAATTTATGGGCACCGCAGCTACCCCTTGTGGGATAGGTGGTACCACCCGAGAGCCGCACCAAGAATATGGTGGACAGGCGATGCCACCGCCTGTCTCCAATGGGGCACAGGTAGTGCCGGTTGTGGAGAAATTAAACCAATGATATATACAAAATTTACTCATTCTTTTGATTTGTAATGACTCAAGGATGATATTGATGTATACCATTGTTGTTTTTGGAAGGTCTAGGCTTCCAAAATATGGTGATATGGAAGGAAAGAACACATGATGATGAGGATGCCGCTCATAAAGATCCGTTTTGTATTGCCGCACTCCGAAACTGTGGGCTTATAAATATCTTCTGGACACCAAGCATGGTGTCCCACGAGAGACTACTGGAACACATACGGAGAATGTGGAATCCAAAACAAAAGTATTTTGAGGTCGGGGCACATATACCTACAGTGGAGGTAGAGGACATCTACTTCCTGAATGGCCTATTGAGACGGGGTGCCCCTATCTCACTAACAGGTTCCCATGGCGGCGACATTACCACCAAAGAGCTCATAGATCGACAGTGTGCACCAAGTACAGGTACATTGAGGAAGAAAATCCCTATCAGGGAAGTGACAGATAGGGATCTATGGATTGTTCTGTTCACCATGCAGAGGGTGGTAGGGATCCAAGGTGTACATCAGGCTTCCAGGGCACATATGTTGTATTCCCTAGAGGCCACGACACTTACAGTGTTCAACTGGGTGGAAGCATTGCTTCCAATATTCAAGGATCAACTGACTAAATGTCGGCAGGGAGAGTTGAATTAGTTCAGGTTTGGTTCCATCTTAGTTTGTTTCTTCTTTGAGAGGGTCCCCCAGATGAGGCCTCATGTGACTTTTCGGAGTCTGAGAGCACGGGACCCCTGCATGCTGAGGTGGGTCTAGATCATGGCTCGCACAGGAGAAGGTAAGGGCAGAGTGAAGTTCAGTGATGCATTCTTTAGATGGCTGCAGGATCAAATGCTCATGGTCGAGGACTATGCCTATGCGAGCATAGATTTTACAGGTGATCCTGACCTACCACTCCCACCTGGAGGGCAGTAGGGAGACATTGGTAAGAAACAAGAAACCCTAAATATGGAAAATGTTTTTATGTTTTTATGTTTTATATTTTTTATGATAAGTGATGAGACCTGTTTGTATTCATGCAGATGTTTAAGCAGTGAGGCCTGGAGGAGAATCTCCATTATATAGGTGAGCTAGAGCTAACTTCATGCCACAGGGTGATGATATCACTGAGGAGCTAGAGGAGAACCTTGAGAGGTTGACTCTGGCAATCCCAGATGCTGACATAGATGACCTCCCGACTAGATATCAAAGATCTACGGTGGGAGTACCACGCTGATTCAGCAGGCTACTATGCATCGTGGCTTGAGTAGTGATGTGTTATCATGAGCACCACTAGTGGATGAGACATGTATACTAAAAGATGATAGCTTCAGGATTTTGTATGATGATTTTTCTTGAAAGCCTACGTGCTTCAAATGAGGTCTTGGGACCTATTTTTTGTAAAAAAATTTCATATATATATATATACAAAATTTTACATGATGTTTATATGTTTCAAATGGATAAAATGCATTTTCTATGAGTTCTATATGTCTTTAAATGTTTATTTACAATGTACCATGTTTGATTAACGTCATGAATGGGAAATATGCCAATCTAGGATGTAATTAGCCAATGAATCAGTAACTACATTATGTTCCCTAGGGATATGCCTATATGTAATGGTTCCAAATGATCTTTCTAACAAACATACCCTCCGGAATAGGTGAAGGGGCACTAGGTTCCTAATGGTGTAGACATGGTTTAAATGACAAACCACGAGCTGAGAGTCCATCAAAACTACTAGATCATGGACATCCTAGGAGGCAACTTCAGTCAAAAGACCGATGACTGCTTCATACTCGGCGATGTTATTAGTAGCGGGACCTAAGCAAACCATTCCTAAACTGACCAAATCTTCAGCTAGGGAATAGAGAACCCAAGCAGCCAAGGATAGATTCAAGGTGTGGTGGCAAGCACCATCAGCAAAGCCATAGAAATCTATCTACATGACCAAAACATGGTATAAATAGAATGCGGACACCAAAACTCAAAACCATCTTGAAAATACTGAAAACACACTGAAAGTCAATCAATATACATATATACAAGATACCATCCAAGAATACCTAGGCATAGTACCTTTTCAGGTACAACCCATTGCGAGGTTTCCCCAAAGGGATTCCATCATAATCTACCAACTCATAGGCTCCTTTCTCTAACACCTTGGAAATAACAAAAGGTGCATACCACATAGACTCAAACTTACCCTTTCCTAGCTTGTCATATCTCTGGTCATAAGTCAAAACTAGGTCACCCTCGTTGAAAACATGAGGTTGGACGGATTTATCGTACTGCGCCTTGACATGTTTCTTATGTGCCTCATTAGATAAGGCAACATCTCTATGAGTCTCATCAAGGTTATTTAAGTACAAAAATCTCTCTTCCTCTGTGGAAGTGTCTAGGAGAAGTTCGACGGCAAGTTGTAAATATGGAATCTGACATTGGATCAACAAGATAGCTTCAAGTCTGTAGACAAGATGGAACGACGTGAAACCAGTGGTTGTTTTCATGGAAGTCTGATAAGCCCAAAGAGCGAAAAAAATAATGAGATGCCAATTGGATTTATGATCTCCAACCATCCAACGAAGCATAGTTTTCAAAACCTTGTTAATGGCCTCTACTTAACCATTATCTTGCGGATAATATGGCGTAGAGTTTTCATGGTGAAAACCTAGCTTGGCACTCAATTCCTCCATCATTTGATTACGTAAATGAGATCTGTGATCAGTGGCGATGGACTGCAGAACTCCAAATCTACATATGATATGATTAAACAAGAAGAGAGTGGCAGTCTTACCATCATCTGCATATGTAGGGATGGCCTTAGCCCATTTTATAAAATAATCCATGACTACAATGATGTAACCATGCCCCCCGGCTGAGGTAGGTTTACAATGCATGAAGTCAATCCCCCATTTGGAAAAAGGGCTAACGGCAATGACGGGGTGAAGCGAAGTAGGATGGGTGCACTTTTTGGGAGAAAAATGTTGGCATGGTGGGAATTTCTTAACAACCTCATGACAGTCTTTGAAGACAGAAGGCCAGAAATAGCCAGCGTGAAGAATTTTCTAGGCTGTAGCCATCCCAGATAAATGAACACCACATGCTCTAGAGTGGCAATCATTTAGCACATGTTCAGCCTCCTCACGAGTGAGGCATCACCGGAGAATGGATTCAATCCCACGTCTATACAAGGTATCATTCAATATAAGGTAGTACTTCACGTGGTGATGGATGTAGCAATGATCATCGCAAGATAGATGCAGCTGAAAATGCTGAGTCTGGAGATAAATCAACAAATCTCCATACCAAGGATCAGTAGTGCTAATTAGGAATAGGAATTCATTTGGAAATGAATCGCTGGGCTCAGATTCTATGGTAGCATAGAGAAGGTCACATATAAGCTCGACAAAAACCAAGGATTTCTTTGATGTAGCCTTGGAAAACTCGACATCAAACTCATAAAGGATGACGATCCAATGGGAGTACTTTCCCCTGAGTACTTGGCGAGTCACAATGTAGTACATCGGGTTCTGTTCTTCCAATATAGTGGTAGTGCGAAGCAGAATGTAGTGACAAAATGTTTGCACAGCAATGACCGTGGCCAAAGCTAGCTTCTCCACATGTGAATAACGGGTTTCAGAATCAATAAGATTCTTACTGGTGTAATAAATCACATGCTCCTGACCATGGAGATTGTCCTACACTAAAACCACGACGATGGTAGTAGCGGAGGCAACAATATACAAGAGAAAATCCTTTGAATAGTCCGGGGGGTGTATCACGGGTGAATGAGTCAAAGCGTGCTTAAGACTATCAAAGGCACATTGGGACTGGTCATCCCTGAATAATAGAGTTTTATTCTTGAGGAGACGCATATAACTGTGCGTTTTCTTAGTGAAATTACACATGAAATGGCGGAGAAAGTTTTCCTTCCCCTGCAAACTTTGGAGTTCAAGGATGTTGGTTGGGGCTGGTAGATTAATGATGGCGACAATCTTCAAAGGATCGATCCAAATGCCATATTTGGATACCACAAAGCCAAGTAGATGTCTCGTCTCAACGCAAAAAACACATTTATGTGGATTGAGCCATATGTTATAATGATGACATCTTAGGAATATGTCTCTAATATGACCGGGATGGTCCTCCTGTCGTTGTGAATGAGCAGGGAGGTCGTCAAGGTATGGTTCAACATTATTTTTAATGTCATGAAACTCATAGGACATCGCATGCTGGAACGTGGCGCCAATGTTTTTCAAGCTGAAAGGTAACTTCTTATATGCAAAGGTTCCCCATGGGAAAATGAATGCTATCTTATGCTGATCGAAGGGAAATATCTCAATATGATTGTAGCCATAGAAGCCATCCATGAATGGAAACATGACACTTCCAGCACAGTTGTTGATAATCTGATCGATGTGCGGGGTAGGAAAGTTGTCCTTAGGACAAGATTTATTTAAATCCCTAAATTTGATGCAGACTCTAATGGTGCCCTGCTTTTTATTGAAAGGGACAACATTTGATACCCATTCCATTAGAGGTATAGGATAAATAAAACCAACTTTCAGAAGTTTCTCAATCTCAGCTTTAATAGTTGCGGCCTTCCTAGGATGGACTTGCCTAAGTTTTCGCCTGACAGGTTTAGCAATGGGATAAGTTTTAATCTCATCGACCACAATGGAAGGGTTGATCCCTAGCATTTCCTCATAGGACCAGGCAAAAATATCACAGAATTCCTTAAAAAGTGCCTTATATGCTTCAGACTCAACTGTAGAGTAGTTCTTCCCAACATGAACATGTTCAATAACATCAGGCCTGGATGATATGTCAATTGGCTTTGTTTGAGTAATGTTGCAAAGGTTTTCTTTAGAATCTGTATCTTGTAACAATATAGGACTTTGTGGAACGTTGGCAATATCAGTAGGAAACAAGGATGAAAAATCATGGCTGCCCAAACTAGCATTGGGGAGGAACATGGATCTATGATTGTGATCCTCCCAAATGGGCTCATCCATATTCATGATCTCTATAATGGACTCGTCAGAGGGAAAAGTCTCGAAGAGATAGTATAGAACTAGAAGAGAAGGTGCTATCCAGTACGCTCAATGGTAAGGATATGAAGCCACTAAATGAATTTCATTAATGTGATCATCGGAGCAAGTTTGAATGGTGTCATACATAGCTTCGTGTGAACTCAATGAGGTGGAATCAACAACATTTGTGCCCTGGGGCTCAATATCAAATGAAGTGATCATATGTACTGTCGCAATATCTGTGCTAGGAGGAGCAGAGGGAAAAATCCCCATAAGGGATGAATCCTTCAACATACCTACCCCAATCAACTCGTAAGGAGGAGGGGACTGACCTAATGTGGGGATTTTATTAGCTGTGGAGGTAGTAACATATGGTATACAAAAATCAAGTTGTTCAATGGTAACAATTCTCCTGATATGTAGGAATTGGACCGTTCAAAATACTGTTGAAGTAACAACATTCATGGCAAAGAACCAATTCCTTCCTAAAAGGATGTTATAATCTAAAGGGGCATCTACCACTTCTACTTGGATGGAAATGATTTTTCCCCCAGCTCGATCGCAAGGGATGATATGAGGCCATGGGGTCGGAAACCCCATCCATCAAAGGCTTTAAGGGTCATAGGTGATGTAACAATCTCGGGAGAGACAAGAGCTTTCCAACAAGTCAGAGATAACACTGAGGTCGAAGCTCCTTCATCTAGTACCACCCAAAAGACTTTCTTTCCCACTACTTTCAAAATGATCTGAAAATAAATTTTATGTGGTAATCTAGGTTTATAGTTCTCAACATTGAAGTGAATCAAGTTAGTGTTATTCGGGTCTACAGCTCCTAATGCAGTCAACAAGTTCTTGCGTTGTGTAGGGCAACTTTGGAGTACTTCTAGGGTAGACATCGCACAAGGTGCCTGAGTGAGATCTTCAACCACATTATAGAATTGAGCAGCTTGGGCATTGGGATTAAAGACATCCTTCCGAAGAGTACTCTTTGGTGGGCACAAAATAATGTCAAGATTAGGCTTCTCGATGGACAAGGGAACAGTAGACGAGGATTCCAGAGAACTAGTAGAGGGAGCTTTCCCTGAAGAAGATTGATCTTCTTACTTATCTATGGGTTTATCATAATTCTGGCTTTGAGTTTGTAGATGGATGGTATCTGAGGACATCATATGAATTTCCTTGATGAACTAGAGTTACCCTGGTTTGACATGTGGTCTACCAGCTATTGTTGAGAGGGAAAGGGATCCGTAAGTACTGCAAGTGCAGGATTAGACTTCAAAAACTAGAAGATTTCATCCCGATGGGGACACTCCTTTGAGAAGTAGTCACCATCACATAATAGACAAGGGTATTTAGCCTTCCTTTTCCCTGTGCTATTGTCATTATGGGTTGATTGTGGGGTCTCCTGCTGGTTTCCAGTTTTTTTATTTCGATTTTTACCTTTCTTTTTATTACTCGAGGTTTGAGTACTTTGAATAGAATTGACCTCGGCAGAAAACTTGGGAGTCAAAGGAGTAGTAGTTTGGGTTTGCTTGGAAGGTTTCACTGAGGATGGGGACTGGATTGAACCAACAATCCCGTCAATAGGTACTTCTACTGATGGCTTGGCAGGGTCAGTGCTGGGGCGAGGAGCTTGAGGAATCAAGTCATAAAGAGTCCCAAACTGGGAATAAACCAAGTCTAGGTATTGAGACCGACTAATAGCCTACTCTTCGGTAATAGTACCGCCCATGGCCACATCTCGAGCAATAGGAGGCAACAAGGACTTAGTGAACCAATCAGCTAACAATTGATCCAGAATAGGGGCCCTAATAAGTCTTCTCCACCTTCTCCACCCATGAATATGGTCAGAAATGTTGGTGGAGGTGTTCTATCACAAAGAAGTTAAAAGATAAGTTCCCGTTTCATAAAAAATAGGGAGCTGAAAGTGCGTAAGAAATATGGTTTCCAACGAGCCAAAATCCACAAATGAATGTTGTGGGAGTTCAATATACCACTTCGCGGCCGTACTAGTCAAAGTTCGCTGAAAGAGTCGTAACCGAATGGAATCATCGATGAGGGAGTTCAAGGAACACCACAAATGAAAAGTCATAACATGGTTTCGTAGATCTTCACCCTCCTTCCCATCAAATTTTGGAATATCCAATGGTAACTTTACCGAAATGGGAGGCCATGAGGGATTGTGTCGAATGGGATCATTAATCAACTTGGACAAATCAGGCAAGTCAAAAGTTGCAAGGAAAGGTAACTGTCTATTGGGTTGCACATACTAGTAATATTGATATGGCATGTAATTTCCAGTAGGGATATAGGTAGACTGATAAACAGGTTGCTATGAGGAAGAACTACCTAGAAATCCACCCATGGGGGGTTTATTTCTAGAATTAGGACCTCTAGTACCACCGGGGCCTCCAAGAGGAGGACTGTCGGAGTCACCGGGACCACCAGGACAACCAGGAACACCAGGAGGCAGACCACCAGACCCTCCGGAACCTCCAGGAGGTGGGAAACCACCAGAACCACTAGGTGGAGGGCCACCAGACCCTCCTAAGCCATAAGGAGGAAAGCCACCAAGTCCCCCAGGATCACTAGGATCACCAGGACCATGAGGAGGACTTCCATGCCCTCTAGGACCATTAGGTCCCCCAAGGGGAGGACCTCCATAAGGTGGTCCTCCCACACCTCCCGCAGTATGTATGGGTATCCCTCCCATGGCTGGCATGCAAGACTAGTTGGGTTGCCCCCATGGCCTAAAAGTGTTGCTAGGGAATGGAATTTAAGTAGGATTAGATGGATGATTACCTACAGGTATTTGATAACCATAACCACTAGAAGACTGAATGGCAACAGGTTGTGCCCCCAAGGGCTGACCTGGACTAGATGGGGGATTTACCACATTAGTGTGGGTGGGAGGGACAAAAAATATAAATGTTTCTATGTTAGAGGTCTGCTCTTGACTAGGTAGAAATCTAGGATCAGATAACGTAGGTCATGCCGGGGGTTGCCCCGCGGCATTCGAAGGTACTAAAGACACAGGAATTGAAGGTTGGGCCCCAGATGTAAAAGATCTGGGTGGATTTGGATTAGACATAACATAAGAGGTGAGAGGGGTGGAAATTTGACCTGGGATGTGGGTTGTTAATGGATGATCTATAATCGGTTCAATGGGTCTCATAGAATTGGCTAGTGAATGATATCCCACAGGAAGGAATGTGGAATGAACTAGTGAAGAGCCTAATAGGTTGTCAATCTAATTTTCTACCTCCTTTGCAAGGAGGATAGCAGCACGGTATTGTCTGTGTTCTTCTTCACTTTCAGCAGAACTTACACGGGTGCCAAATGAGGCAATGGTCTGTCCGATAGGTGTCTCCCAAAAGGGAGCATTAGGACCAAAATCCGAATGGGTATCATCAACATGACCTTCTGCGTGAGGATGGAGCGATGAATCATCTCGGGAAGGCTTTTGGACCAAGGGGTGTGAGTGTGAAGAATATGTTACACCACTTTCCACCACCACATTATCTCCCACTTGGGAGGTGGTAGCAGCTCCTTGGTTGATAGCTTCCATTGGATTTCCTTCTGAAACAGAAGTAAAATCGGGTGGCAAGCCCCGTACTCTCCTGGAATGTCTTAAATCATCTAGTGTGTATAGTTCCTATCTAACCTAGGGTTTGAAAATCTAGAAAACACACACCAAAATACTTCCCTACTCAAACTATAGGTCAAAACAAGCAGACTTAAAATGATAGGAGGAGTTCAAAATTCAGGTCTCTCACTAGGATTGTCAAACCGATGCCACTCGTGATATACCTCGAGGGTACGTGCGTAGTAATCTCCCCGAATGCTATTTTTTGTGTATGGATCCAAACAAGATGGCCAAAGGGATTTTCTCAGATAGATAAGGTACCCTAGTGGGGTCTCCTGATATACTCAAGGTATGTGGGAGCTCGAATCGGTAGTAGTGTTGTCTAATGCATAATTGTACACAAGGGGCCTTTCGATATACAATCGAGTACATGAAGTACCTTTCTATATACCTCAAGGGTATGTGAAGTACATTTCTATATACCTCAAGGGTATGTGAAAGGCCGTTCGATATACCGACGGGGTACGTGGAAGAACCACGCGAGTCCCAGAATATAATGATGACAAATAACGACAGCTCCTACATTTTACGATGCCCGAACATGTCTCTAACCTATCACTCAAGTTACTATGTAAATTTTAACCTACCACTACCATTGATTTTAACTTGTATGGTTAGGTGAATCCAAGATGTTCTGACAGAAAATTAAAACCATGCAATATGCTTGTGCAAATGTTCACTTTACCGTTCAATATGCCTACTTATGGGAGGGAAGAGAGTGATTTTCTTTTTGTTTCAAAACCAAAAATAATTCCAATCAATAGTCATGAACATCAAATCAAAGACAATCAAATACTTCTACAAACCAAATTCTTCCTTCCGAAAGCAAATGGGAAGGGTGAGAATCTCTTTTCCTAAAAGATCAACACCAAGCACACCTATATGCCGATGCACTCTAACTTTTAAAATTTCTTAAAAACATAAGAAAATCTAACTTAAAACTACCATTTTTTTTTATTTTGATCGAGATAGTCCTATATGCATGAGAGATGAAATATCATAAAGGTCCTAAAAGCTTATGAAGCCAATTAGAAAAGCCAAATACAATGCTCAAATATGATGTCCTAATCTCAAGAAAAACTTTTCTTTTTTGAAGGGAAGAAAAAGAAGTTTACTATGCAAGCAAGAACCGAAATCTAGAAGCTAATATGGTGTTCTTCTTTCAGTATATGCAATGAAAAGAGATTTCAATGAGCACCCTAACTTTTAGAAAAAAATAAATCCTTCTTTAACACAACCAACGAGCAATAAGTGGATGAACAATAAAAAAGACTAAACAAATTTTTGAAATTCCACTCAAAATCAATCTTAAACCATCAAAGCAGCAAGCCACACACATCAGATTCAATAACACAAGCCTGATAACATAGCTGAAAGCAATGAAAATTCCAATTTTTTACAAAAAAAAAGAGGAAAAAGATTTTTGAACTATCACCTACCTGGTACCGCACTTCGTAGGTGTTGTAAGAGCATTTCCAAAGTAGCACCGCTCCTTGCTAACTAGATATAGGCAGTGGCACTGCTTACTGTCCACTGTGTTTAGGCGGTGGCACTGCTCCTCATACAAAGCATCGTTGCGGTTCCCTTTAGATGGCCAAAACAAGAAAGAGAATGATGGATCAGGTCAAAAAAGACTAGATCAAGGTTAATACTGTCAAATTGAATATGGTAACAGAGCATAAAAAACCAAAATGACTTAGATCTAAACAGATTTGGAAATTTCAAACCCAAATAATACAAATCAGGAAGTAGATCTGGCTGTAAAGAGTTGAAGAAAATGGAGCCTGGATTCAGACAAGAGTTGCATACTGAGGACAATCAGAACAACTAAATACAACTACTCCCCATTGGATTCGCCAGATTTGTTGATCAGAATATTTCACCTCCTGCGGACTGCAAAGTCTTCTGCTGGTTTGAATGGTTCAGATTGAGAACAAATAGATCACAGAGGTTGATAACTCTCCCTAGATGCTGTAGATATCTGGAATACAAGGATTTGATAGTTCACCTGTGTACCTGCAAAAGAGTTCAACACGAAACAGATCAAAGCAACCAAAATATGATCTACTAATGTATGCTAGTGACTAAGGAATCTAGCAATATGTATCTGAAATCAAACATCAACAATATATATGGGACAGAAAATCAACTTGCATTAGAGATATGAAGAAGTTTACAACCAAGCCTTAGTGTTTACATGCATCTCCATGAAACCATCTCTTCATTCCCAAAATCTCCGACTCTAGTTCTCTATGCTCTCTCCAAATTATCTTGGGACAAGAATCAATCCAACAGCATAACAATACCTTCAATGTTCTCCCCTCAACCATGGCTATGAGCTCATATTTATAAGGCTTTAATGGATAGATATGGTTGAGAAATTAGTGGGTGAGGTGGCCTCTAAGATCCTAGGATGAGGGATCTCAAGCTCAACAAACCCACAGTAGTAGGGATAAGGGATATATCAAGGCTTATCATCTAGAATCCTTGAGAAAATTATCTTTTCCCATTTTTACCCAGGGTACCATGCTTCTCCTTCTATGACATAGAGGTTCTGGTAATAACTGCATGTGGGCCAAGGGGAACAAGCGGTGGCACCGCTTGTGGAAAACCGATGAAAGGTGGTGCAAGCAGGGGTACCACTCCTAGATAAAGGGGCATGAGCAGTGCTGGGAATTTGTATGACAGACTGATAAGAAACAATTTAGTCTTCACTCCAAAATCTGGGATTTCGGGAAAGTAGGTATGTCAAAGGTCTTATCACATGATGGTGATAGGATTTTGGTATAACACAAGGTGTGCATGCATGGCTAGTACATGCATAGGTAGAACATGTACTATAAACAAACATCATCTTCCCTACGCTTAGCTTCTAACTAATACTAATAATCCTATAATGCAATGTAACAAGTATTCATATATAGTAGTTGGTTCCAACAGTATCTGTGTGACAGAATACAAGTCCATCAAGGAAGCATCAGTGCTTAGTGATAAGGAAAGAAGTAGTGCCAAAAGAAGTTATTGCTGCCATTAATGCAAATAGGAAGAAAATTTTAAAAGGAAGAGAAGTTTATGACAGGGGAAGCATGGCCTAAGGGGGAGCATGCCCTGAGGGGGAGTAGTATGGTCAAAGAATGTTCCCTTTTCCATTGATTCCAAAGAGAGAGAGATTTTTTGTTGACAATGGGAGCTTGTTCTGAAGAGGAGTTATGGTGTTGTCATCAATGACAAAGGGGGAGATTGTTGATTAAGTTGTCATTAATGCCAACAGTGCCTGGTCATTTATGCCAACTGTTGAGTATTTGGTGCCCATTGTAGATCCCCTGATGGTTAGTGTTTAGTTTAAGGTTGTTTGTGTCAGAGGAGCCATTTTGACCTTTTCCAAGCCGAAGCTTGAAGCTCTTGGAGGCCTTATAACAATGACAAAATCCCTGGTTACCCACTGACTTGTTCAAGTTCCCCTAAGTTGTATCTTGGTCCCATTTGAGTCCATTGTCGAGTTCCTTACTCCTGGTTGATCTTTAGTTATTGGTCTTTGTGTTTCTTGTTATGTTTGTACTTGTTTTAATATCTTGATTGGTTGTTGGATAGATGATGTGGATCATGTGTAAATTCCTTGATGTGTTTATGGTGAATCCCATTGCTTGCATTGGATGGTCTTGAGATTGTTAAGTTCTTGTGGGGTCCTTGAGTCCACAAGCTTAGATATTGATCCTCTTGCATGTGAATACTTATGTCTTGGAACCCAAATTTATGGTGGTATGTTAGAACCCATTATTATGGGGTTCTTGGTGTCCTTGAAAGTTTAGGTCTTGAACACACATATATGTTGGTTTGATGTCTCTTGGATGTTATATGGTCATTGGCATGTAGTAGCCTTGTGGTCATGCATATGAAGCCCATAAGGTGTTACAAACTTGTGGTGAGGTATTTGTACTGCTCTTTTGGGGTGTTGGTACTCTTATGGTGATGAAGATATATAGTGAAACCATTTGATATATTTTTAATAATATGGATACCTTGAACATGATGACATTGAATCCCCTGAAGTCCTTGAATCCATCTTGTATAATAATTATGAATTTCTTGAAAAAGTCTTTGTTCCCACTTTATTGGTGTTGTTGGGGTCCTTGATACCCTTGATATAATGAATATATGGTGGATCCCTCCTCCTTGTTAATGTGAAGTCTGTGGATGTTAATACCATAGAATTACTCATGCCCTTGATGATTTCCATTGAAGCCTTTGACCTTGGAACTAATGCATAAGGTAACATGGTATTTGGAACCTTTATGTGTGGAGTCTTGATTTCCTATATAAAATGAATAATTTAAGAGTATTAGACCAAGAATTTTCAAATAAAACTATCATATGGAGATAGTACTCTTCAATACATTTATTTTGATATGTGGATCATCTTCTAACTCCTTATGGTTGAAGAGTATGAGACCAAGAATTTTCAAATAAAAATATAATAGGGAGATAGTACTCTTCAATACATTTATTTTGATATGTGGATCATCTTCTAACTCCTTATGGTTGAAGAGATATGATTTTTTGAAGTTGGTTTACCCCACCATTTTGGGTGACCCGACCAAACAAAAGATAATTTAATTATTTGTAATTTTGAATTACATGTCGGACCAGGGTAATAACGTTTCTACACAACCTATATAAATAGAATATCAAACATTTCATTTGTTCATCATCAATTCTCTCAGGGATTTCTCAACTCTTGGAGAAAAGTGCAAAATTTTGTGACAGAGAAATTTATAGGCATCTTTACTAAAATTGGCATAACTCTCTCATATAGAATCGAAATTACAAAATTATTGGCTTGTTGGAAATCTTGTTATGAGGCCTATGTGATGACATGATATAGAGTTTATTTTGGTTTGTATATTGTTTCTTCATATTATGATCTTAAAAAGGTATGTCTCATGCTTATGGGTTTCTCTTGTGATGACATGTGTCTCTCATGGATAGAGTTCATCTTTGATCTAAGTATGTGAGCCTATATATTGGTATATATATTTGAAGTCATTGAATATATTATGGAAGCTATGGTGATGGTTATCTTCAAATATATATTGATGTGATCATGATATAGATCTTGATAAGTGTTGGCATAGATGTTGGTGTTTATCTTGATTGTTGTATAGTGTAGTATTGAATGAGAAGTTGACATGTAAATAATAGATATTGTGAGTGATTTCTTTTATCAACATAAGTGTTTTATTTGAAAACTAGTTTGGCAAGTGTTTATCATTGTGTCTTTGAACTAAGTGGAGTTGTATTGTTATTGATTGTTAAAGACAACCTTTGACAGTGTTGTAAGTGACTATTTGCTTGATATTTGTTTGATTTGTTGACTTGATTTGAGTGGAGTGAAAAATCCTTTTGTGTCTAAGAGTTTATGAGATTGATTGAGTTTGACATAGTTGGTTAAGTATTTTATCTTCTTGGCTGAGGTTATTTGGTTGAGATATATCATGTTTAACTACCAAGTATTCCATGACTGTTGTGATTGAGGTTGGTTTTGGTTCCATTGAGTTGAGTGTGATTGGATAGAGTTTGGTTTACCGTATGTGAAGTCTCTTGGTTTCTCAAACCTGTCTCTTGATGAACTATTCCAAGTAAGAAGGGTTGGTTGACTGTCATAGCACTTGATTAGATTAACACAAGTATATAATTCATTTGGCACAGGTACACAAGCATCTTGGTACAGGTTGGTTCAGTTGAGTAAGATTGACACAAGTTTCCTTATGTGCATTTGGTTTGACTCAGATTGGATGAGTTGTATGAGAATTTGGTTTGACCTAGGTGGAATGATTTTAGTGTGCAGGCTCAGATTGACTGAACCAGTTAATGTGAGCGACAGATTGATTGTCACAACTTGATTGGATAGGTTGATTGTACAGGTTGATGAGTAATGTGATACAGTGGACAGTGATTAGTTGATGAGTAGCGATCAGCTGATGAGTAGTGATTACATGATGAGCAGTGATTAGAGGTGGTAGTGGTTTTTCAATGTGGTATAGATTGTACAATGTAGTACAGATGTTGATTAGCAGGTCCATAGGATCAGTACGGTTGTGGTTCAGCATTTTCTATATTCATATCAGGGTGGCAGGATGGGGCAAGGAAAGGAGGTTGTAACTAGAGAACTAGGTAGTTGTATCTTCCTTCATGTTGTATCATGTAAATAAAGGGGTTGTAGACTCCTTCCAGTGTTATATGGAGAGCTAAAGTCATTGTAATAAGGGGTTTGTTGCACATTTTTTTCCTCCTTCCATTTATTTATGGAAAACTATTATAAAGGCTTTTTGTGGTTTTTCCCCAGGACTTGGGTTTCCACGTAAAATTAGGTGTTCTTTGTTTCATGCTATGCTTCTGATGTGATGATGATATGATGATGATAATAATGTTAATGATGATATAATGATAATGTGATAATGCATAATATTGAAGAAGTTGTTGACTGTTAATAAAAGTGAAAAAGTAATAGAATTTATGCACACTGATTCACCCCCCTCTTAGTGTAACTGGTGTGTCCGACATCTTCCCTATACTTAACTGCTAATTAATACTAATAATCCTTTAATGAAACATAGAAATTATTCATATATAATATAATTATTTGGCATTCTCAGTTATTTAATAGTTACTCCCTTTTATGATTTCACATCTTATATTTATGTTCTTATTAACAAGATGGGTACCTACCACCACTAACTCGGTATCAAGAAACACCTAACCCTCAACAATACTAATTAACATATCCTCCCATGCTAACCTACGTATGCATTCTCCCTTTCCTTCCCCTTCTATTATAAAGTGGATTCCAGCTATATTGACCTGACCACATAGAACTTGAGAGTGGTAGCGTCAGATAACTAGCTGACCTAGCCTCTCCTAGCAGGAATATGACCTTAATCATCACAAAAAATTGGGGAGCATGTCTTATCATTTACCTCCCACGACCCCAGATATCATAGTGACATAGGGTGGGAAATACATCCATCCCTCTCAACATATTGGGCCTATACCTTATCGAACCATATTGTGATGATATCGAGATTATTGGAATGTGTCATCATATCATTGCTTTGGTAATTAAGCCTCTCTGCAAGATATGTACTACATCACACTTCATATCATGTACCCAACTATTACATAGCCCCTATACCCTGTGGGTTAGTACTTTGAAAACATACATTCATTACAATATTAAATCAGTATTTGGTTCATATTATTATCAACATCATTTCCTTTAATCACATAAAACTATTAAATCAATCACATCATGGGTGGGAACCCAAGTACCACATCATACATATCACATCATATTAAGAACGAAAATCAAACATACGTTGTTGTTATGAAATAAATGAATCTCATGGTAACTACAACATAGTAATCGCATAAGCATAGTACATGATCATGAAAATGATAAAATCATAATCAGAGCATCCACATAAGATGGATAACATCATAACATCATAATCATAGCATCCACATAGGAATAGTAACATCATAAACATAGTATCACCATATAATCAGGTCTAACATGCTGAAATATAGTTTACTCGGTCTAGCTAAGTCCAACATATAATAAGCAAATACAATGTAATAAGTTTGAGTGATAACCACACCTATTCAAAATATGGGACGTTACTTTTTTTCTAAATTTTTCATTGTCCTAGCATAATCAAAATATCTAAAAATTCATGAAAAACAATAACCATAAACCTCACTATTGATTCAAGACACACTTCATGACAAATACAGGGGTGACAAGTAATATTTAATAATGTTTTCCATGGTGCATGAAGAAACAAATAGGTATTTTTTAGATGTGCCTTATTCAAGCAAGGGGATTTTATGAATACTAGAGGAAAGTGAGACATCCAGAAGGTCTACAACAGGTATATCAACTAGATGTAAAAATATCAGAAGAAAATTCCAAAAATAGATGCATTTTTTTCTCACTGAAGGGGGGTCATTTTTTTATAATGATGAGACCATAGGCGACATCGAGGTTCCCTTGAGGTATAAACATATTGTGAAACAATGGGTACCCAAGGATATTCCACAACTAAACACATTTTTTTTGTGAATGAGAGGATATGTCGAATTTCACCAGCATCATTACAGAGTTTGGGTTTTTTTTGCATGGATGACATCTTGGTTGGTTACGACAGATGTACATAATTGATGGAGTATGTTGAACCCTATTACAACTACAGATATTGAATGTGAAGGGTCCAATATAAAAGAAGTATGAACTGATACAAATTGTCTACAAATTATTTACAATAGAAAGACATGGATCAAAATAAAAGAGCAACATTGTATATTGATGAAAGGCCAAAAGCTATAGGGAATATTGCAGGGTTTGAAAATAGTAACAACTAGGGTCTACACTTAAGAAAACCAAATGCATATTTCAGGGGCATGAAGGAAACTGTCTTTTTGTATGTTCCATTAAATCAATAGCTACAGGGGAAGAGTTGCTTATTTATTACAATTTGAATTGAATAGATACAAACACGGTCACTATGGGAGTGGTACATATAACAATTTACCCACCCTTAATTAATGAATCTAATATATTATGTATTGTTTGGTAGTCTATTGTTCTAATTTAGTTAAAATTTTCTATATTTAAGATGTATGGTAGAGATCGGGGCATCTCCCCAGCATTTGATCAGAGGAGCACACAATCCTCGAGGAAACAGGTATACACCATTGTAATTGTACAATTATAATATGAACGAAATGTTTATTTCTTATGTTTTTCATGAGTATAATCATTCTATTTAGTTAATGTTATATTTTTTTTTGTACGGTGTCGCTGGAGGAAACTCCCTACCAGTAGATAAGACAGTACCTTCCTTGAGGTAGCGGGTATACCTCATTGTTATTTTACTACTATAATATGCACAATATGTTTTTTATTATTTATTTTCATCAATATATTGGTTTCATTTATATAATGAGTTATGTATTTTTCATCATAGGAAAGTGATCGGGGAATCTCCCCGATAGTTCATCAGAGGAGTAGAACATCCTTGAGGCAGCAGGTAATCCTAATTGTGATTTTACTACTATAATATGTGTAATATGTTTTATTATTATTTATTTTCATGGGTATATTGGGTTCATTTTGATATTGAATTATGTATTTTTCAGAACAAGCAAGTGATTAGTTTTTTTTCATGACTACACTAGTTTAATTTCGATAATGTTTTATACAATTAATTGTTGTAGGGAAGTGATCAGGGCAAGTCCCCAACTATTGATTAGATGACTACATGCTCCTCGAGTTAGCAGGTATACCTATTTCTAATTGCACAAATATATTATCATGAATATATTTTTTTTTGGTAGGTATTTTTCTTGTGTATATTGGTTTCATTAGGATAATGTTTTCTACATTTTTGTTGCAGGGTGATGATTGGGGCAAGGCCCCATCTATTTTTTAGATGAATCCATCCTCGATACAACAAGTATACGTAATTGTAATTTTTGAAATCGAACATGAGAAATATGTTATTTTATTATGTTGTTTTCTTGAATATATTGCTTTCATTTTAGTAATGTATTATATATTTTTGTTGTAGGCTGTTGATTTAGCATTTGATCTAACATCAGATAAATCAATAGATATTGATGTGGATGAGATCATGTTTGATGTTGAAATTGGATCTTATCTAGACCCAATTAAAATGATATAGAAGACCTTGAAAAAATTAATGAGGACCTTCGTCATTTGTTATTCATTCAACTATAGACAAATGAGAATAAAGAAAAGGTTGATGTTTTGGTGAAGATATATAAGGCCTTGAAATTAAGTTGTAGGATCTTGAATTAGAAGATAAATTTAGTTATGATTTTCTAATTTGTACTTGTATATGATCGTTAACTAACAATTGGTTTGTATCTACAGTATTTTTTGTGCTCACACATTAGTGGTTAGGGTGGTGTTGGTATTAGGGATGCTCATGGAGATTCTTCACATGAGCATATGAATCCACCTACATATCATGTGCCATTTTTTTGACTGAATAGTCAAAGACACATTCCACGACACTCTTGATGCTAGATGTGAGTGCACCTGCTAGTGGTCAGTGCATGCTAGATGGTACATAACAAGGGGTCGATGCATATATTAGTAATGATGATGCTCAAGTATCATTTCCTGGATCTTCCCATGTCACTAGCACGGTTACACTAAAAACAACATTTTTGGTGGATGAAAATCTGGTTCCCATAAAGATAGAGAAGATCCCATGCATTTATACATTGTTTAACCGATTGTTTAAAATTTGATTGGAATATAATCAGAAAACATTATTTTTCAACTAATGATGACATCATGATGATTTAATTGCAACTTATTTTTCATTTTATTGAAATGTAAAATGTAAATTCATGACATTATGGAAATATGCAGGTCGACCGATTCAATGAAGTGCCCGCAGAGAAAGACTTGAAGCTTAGCTTCCAACACGACTTCGGAGTTGTTGTTGAACGCCAAAAAAAGATTGTCTAGGAAAAAATAGTATTTCGGTGATCCATCTTGTGCGTAGGTATATAAAATCGATGAATTTTATTTAAGATTGATTAATTGTGCAATCTATTCATTATAAATATTTCCAATAAAATATTGACTCAATTCTGAGAAGGAAATCAATGATCCACCTAATGCGGAGGGGAGAACAACCTATCGAAGGTCATGCTTCAAATCTTGGTAATGAATGAATTTATATTCTACAATTTAAATTTTGCATTGTAAATGGTGAATATTAATTGTACTTTTTCATTTTTCAAGTGCAAATAATGTAGAGGCTCATACTATACAAGATGAGCCTATATAGGAACACGAAGTACATGCTGTGGCCACATAAGGTAAAAAACACATTTGTAATATTTTTTTTAATGAAAAAGTTGTCATTATAATAACATAAGATAAAAATTTAACATTTTTACGTTATTGCAGAAAATCCTGACCCCTTGCATCAACATCCACTTTCTCTCTTTCTGTTGATCCAACACCAGCAACAAATCTAGCGAAGGCAAGATCAGGGAGATAAGGCAAGGTATCTCACTTGGTGGATACTAAGAGCATTCATTTGTCTTACCTTTATTCATCCTACTAGATTCATGGAAGTGCCACAGGAAGAAAGGAAGGAACAACTTCTATTGGAAGGAAGGAGAGAATCTACACTACTTACTTAGTGAAATCCTCTGTTGCCCATACACGGTAAAGCGATGAAGTGAACGACCACTGCACCAAACTATAGTTACTACATCTGTTGGTATGTGACTAATCAATATTGTTATTCCATGTAATAAGTGGGAACTTGGGTGGAACTTTATCATTTTTGGCAGCATACTCGCCGATATATAGTTAAGATTCTCCATTTGTAGGTCTATATGATGTAGTTATAAAGTTGTCATTTCACTTGGATGAAGAAAAAAAAGAAGGGTGAGCGGTGGAAAAATTACATAAGGTTTTATCTTACCCAAAATGTGTCCTATTTAACAAAAAATGAAAATATTTCAGGAATCTTTCATATTTTGGGAATAACTTTTTGCTCGTAACTCGAAACTGGGAAGACCTTGGACCATTGGAAATCTCTTGAAATTATCTACAATTTTTCTGTTTTGATTTTTTTCTAATTCATTACCATGTGTCTATGTCGGGCGTTTTAGTAAAAAATCATCTCTTAAAAGATGCTTTTTAATGAGCATCTTTTGAAAGATTTTTTTTTAACTAAAACTCTCGCCCTGAAAAAATAGAAAGGAATGAGAAAAAACTCAAAACCGCAAAGTTGTAGATAATTTCAAGATATTTCTAATGGTCCAAATTCCACCTAATTTTGAGTTACAAGAAAAATGTTATGCCCAAAATATGAAATATTACAGGAATAATTTCACTTTTTGTTAAATAGGATACATTATAGAAGAGGGTAGAATGTTATGATCAATAACAAACACAAAGGTTGCATAATAGCTGTCATCCCATCCCGCAACATCAAATTCATAGGTTCAAATCCTAGCCACAGAGGTGAGTGTAGGTGATCTTATTTTTACCCAAAAGAACCACTGAGAGAAAATTCAAGGACCAGGGTGGAAAGAGCATCACCCGTAGAGACAAAGGCAGCTGATTGAGTGAAAGAAACAGTAAAAAATCCCATTGATAACCCATTAGAATAGGGAAAAGCAAAGGAGTCTAACTCATTCATCAGGTGTGTTTAATGGTTTAAGGGTTTAGATTATGTGTCGTATAATCATTGAACCCAATGTCACAATATTCTTATCATATGCATTTTATAGTTTGGAAACATGCCTTTCATTTTATCTAATAATTCTATACTTGTATGTCAGCATCATACATATTGTATATCAATATAGAGTGATGTTATTTCATCACTTTTATTTTTGTAGATATTAGACTTGGAGGAATATTTATCCCAGCTGAAAGTTATCCATGTTGTTGGAACAAAAGGAAAGGTAATCTTGTTTATCATTAGTTGTTTCCACTCTTCAGATTCAAAGAACAAAGAACATAACTATCCATCTAGGATTACATTCAAAGTTTCTTTATCTTTCTTTACAATAGACTCATGTGGTTGTTAGTTTAGGGGTTTCAATGGTTTTCTATTCTGATTGCAAAAGCATATGGATAAAAATTATAGTGTATACCGATATATAATATCAAGATGTTATCTATATGAAGAGATGAAAGCCCTTTTTGCTTCATAGTGAGTTAGTATGCCATTCTTTATGTTTGGAAGGTATATGCTTGTCACGGTGATCCGAAATATTAACTAGGATATGTCATGATATGTTTCTTATATATGGAACCTTCTTCATGTCTCTAATAACTTCACTAAATAATTTTTATACATCTTGAGTCAATCCTAATGTACTTTGGCTATACATTTTTCAAGCCTCATGCAACTTCACCATAACTAGTTCAAACCTTATGAAAATTCACCATAACTAGTTCAAACCTTATGCAAATTCACCATGGAATCATCGTTCCTTTAAGAAAACCCCTTAAAAAAAAATTTGCAAGAGAAATAACACATTTACATTTCCAAAATACCCCTTTAAATTTGCAAATAACTCTACCCCAAATCAATGATTCAAGTAGATCATTAATTCTATTCCACAAATCAGTTTTCAACAGTTCTTAAGTAGTGCCAACTCTGTTATAAAACAAGCTTGAAGTTTGTCCTTAATAAGGTCCCCAACTGCCTTGAAAAGTGTGCTAACATTTCTCTTGACCTTAGTGCCAAGATTAGGAATTACTGCATGAAGCTATACATCAATCCTTTTAAATTTGCAATATCAATGGGTTGAATATCTCTTCTCTAAAATTCTCACACAACAACTCTAATTCTATCGTTGAAATGCATGCCTCAAGGTTGTCCTTTAATCAGTCCATAAGGGTGTTTTCAAGCCTCTCCCTCAAAATTTTCCATTAATCCTAGTACAAAATTAGATATGCATTTGTAGATTAGGTGAAGAAATGTTGCCCCATAATCACTGCTTAGTGTACTTAGTCTGATCTCGGGTTGCTTTCAATCACAAACATTGCTTGTCATTGAAACAAGTTTTTTGGAAACTTGGAATTGAAGACTAGCATTATCGGCTTCTCAACTTTAATTAATGCTTCTCGAGACTTCAAAATATGTAGACATGCAGTTCCTTTTTCACTTTGATTTTGTTTTCTTATTTTATTTTTCTATTATTTTTAAGGAACAAAAATAAGGACACAAGTCCATACAAGTAACGTACAAGGAAACCCCACATTGAGCAAAACTATCCATAGTATAGTCCGTAGTAATTTTTTTAATCTATTTCTATGAAAAAAATGAAGCAAATGTAAACAAAACATATGTATCTTTGATTTGTGGATGATGTGTTGTGTAGTGAGTTGGAGCTTTGTTATATGGAGTAAAATATTTGGTTTGGATAGAGTTTCTATGTTTTTTCATCTCTTGTTTTGATCAACTTTTGATCTTCTATAGGTACGTTGAAGTTGACTTTTCAATTTAGGGAGGGCTATTTGAATAAGCCACTGACAATACATTTTGTTTCAATGTGTTTCATCCCAATAGTAATATTTATTCATACTTCTTAGATATTTGAATTGAAAGTGCATACCTTGTTTTTTAACTCTTTGTTTTATTAATGAACTAATATGCATGTGTAAATTTGAATCTTTTTTTCATTTATTTATGGATGCACTCACCTCATTTCGTAGCCATATTATATCCAATTTTTAAAAAAAATTGTTTTAATTTATTCCTTTCTTAACGTGTTCTTAACCAACTAAAAGGTACACATGGATGGAAATATAGATGGATCCAAGTGATGTTGTAGACTTCAAAAATTTTATTGGTGAAGAGAATTGTTCCCTTGACACAGTCCAATGTCAAAAAGGTTGTACATATGTTGATATCTGTTGTGAAATTGTGGATGATGAAATCGTTGATTATCCTTTTGATTTTATTGTCCCAATTGGAATTCCTTTAAATAGAAAGCAAGAGCAAAAAAATAAACCTACAACAACAAATGTAGGCATTAAGAGGAAAGTAGGCACATTGGTTGTCGAAAAATTGCAATCACATGTAATGGAAGGAATGCCAATATATGAAAACATCGAAGGGAATGTGGAGGAACCTATGCATAAACAACCAAGAGTTGATCATGTGTCTGAGTAAGTGGAACAAGTTATAGGGGTTGATCCTAATGTATTTGGATCTTGGGAACATAAAGTGAATAGTTTAATGGAAGAGTTTTTCAAGGAGAAGCTAACACTCAAGGTATATGCAGAAAATAGAAAATATAATCTAAAGATTCATTGTGAAATTTGTGGCCTTGATTATGGAATAGGGGAAGTGTCCTTGGTAGCATGAATAGTTTGTAGCTTCAAAAACAATCATATGAAAATAGGGTCCCATCAACGTCACATTTCAATGTTGGGAATTAATGAAATTCCTTCATGTAACAAAGAAAAATAGACAACAATGGATAGAGATCAACTTGAGATTGATCAAGAAATCAAACTTCTACATGATTTAAACCAAACACAAGAGCCTAATTTTTTCAAGGTGGTGGAAGCAACACTTGCAAACTACGAGGACAAGAAAAATGTAAGAGTGGAATTTATGTAATGCAATAGATGGTTCTCTTTGGTGCTAGCAAGTAGTAATATTGTCAGTTCTCTAAATAAACACATGAAATCAAAGAAGAACACTACTACTACATATGCGGTTTAACATGATACAATAGTTTTGAGGAGTGGAATAGTTGGGAGTCCGAAGAATCCTACTGTTGATGTATTTGTAACTTCATAATGTGTTCACTTCTATATCTTCTGTATTGTACCCCGATGTTTATTCCGGGAAGTGTCTGTAATGTAATTGAGTCATGTCATGCCCCAATGTTCCTATCGGGAGATTCAATAATGTAAACAAGTCATGTAAAGTCATTGTGGGTAACCCTCCTATTGATCAAGGGTTAAAATCCCCGCAGTTGTGGGGCCCTAGGATTATTAGAATATCCTAGAGAATTCGGCCCTAGTGAGTTATTGTCAAGTCAATAATTAGTATAAATAGAGAGTGAGATCTCTATTTATCACACATTCACTCACACTCAGTTGTAGTGCATAACTGAGAGAGAAGAAGTTGCTGGGACAAGAGAGAGAGAGAGAGAATACTGCTATCGAGAGATCATCTTACTATTTTTAGGGTTTTGCTTTTGGTGTTGATTCTATCTCTAAGGAAGTTGCAGGGTTTTCTCCTTTATGGTTTCCCCGAGGAAAAACTTTGTGTTCATTGTCTCTTATGTTTGATTGATGTACTTGTTATTGTCTCAGTTAAAGATTATAAGATAATACTAGCTTGAATGATAAAAATCTTACATGGTATCAAAGCTTACTTGAGAAGAAGACACTATGCAGCTGTGGAAACTAGGGCTTCCTATGTTTTGGATATCTCTCCACAATTTTTTAGCAAAAGAAGGTTAGGCTGACTCTCCTCTCTAGGGCACATATTTATATAGAAGCAGAATCTGATTCTAAGCATTTTCAGTTTTTGACCCGACACTCCTACCGAAAATTAGGGCTTTCCACATAAGTGGAATTTTTGAGTGAGCCTAGGCCTGGATTGATCTACTCCACAAAATCAAAGTTTAGAGATGAAGATCAAATTTTTTTTTACAGAACTCTGGAAAAGTCAAACCCTAATCTACTCCTAAACCAGCTCTGCAGAAATTCAGCTCCATATCAATATTTGACATCTTAACTTGGTAAGATCTAAATATTTTTGTATTTCCATTTGAGGTTCTCAGTTAATATGTCTCATCATACCAATATTGATGAAATTCTTGAGGGAGCTGATAGCTTCTGAGCTTGGAATTATAGAATCTCCCTGGTCCTAGAAGAAAATGAGGTGGACTCTTACATCAATGAAGAGGTTCTAGTTCCAGAGGGAGATGAGGCTAAGGCCTTACACAAGAACAAATTGGTCATGGCTAAGAGGATTATTTATGATTCAATCAAGGATCACCTCATACCACAAGTGTCCTCCCTAAAGACACCTAAATCTATGTTTGATTCCCTAACCAAACTCTTTGAAGGAAAGAACATAAACCGAAAGATGACTTTGAGGAACTAGTTGAAGAATGTGAAGATCCATAATGTGGAGACCATACAGTCATACTTCACAAGGGTCTCCCAAATAAAAGAACAACTTGAAGCAGTGGATGAAGTGGAGAATGGAGAGATTGTAATGACCACCTTGAATGGTCTCCCTAGGACATGGGACTCTTTCATTGAAGGGATCTGTGCTAGAAAGAAGCTAGTCAAGTTCAGTAGACTATGGGAAGAATGCTCACAAGAAGAATCTTGAATAGAATCTCAAGAAGAAAAGATGGGAATTGAAGATCAAGCTCTCATAGTACAATCCAAGAAGAACAGAAGGGACAATCATCATTCTAAAGGTAAGCATCCTCCCTCCAGAAAAAATCAACTCAGATGTTATACTTGTGATGAAATAGGAAACTATGCCAAATATTGTCCTAGAAACAAAAGAAACTCCCACAAGAAGAAAAACAAGAAGAGAAGACATCATCCTCATGCTGTAGAAGATGATGAACCTTCCACAAAGAGATTCAAGCAAGGAAGTGATGATTCTTCAAGTGATGAAGAATATGTTTTGATTTCTTCTCTCACGGGAAACATCACACATGGAAGCAATGATTGGATTATAGACAGTGGGACTTCCAAACATATGACAGGATTCAAAGAGTCCTTCGTGAAACTATCAGAACATCAATCACCCCACAAGGTGAAACTTGGAGATGACTACCAGTATCCAATAAAAGGTAGTGGGGAATCCTCCTATAAGATAGACTCTGGAAAGTATATGAAGATGAAGGATGTCTTATTTGTACTAGGACTAAAGAATAACATTGTCTCCATATCTAAATTAGATGCAAAAGGCATGAGGTTTGCATTTGTAGATGGCCAAGTCCTTATGTGGCCAAAGGGAAAGACTATAGATGATGCAGTAGTGATTGGAGAGCAAGAGGGAGGACTATACAAATTGAAGGGCCAACCAAAACAAGATTTGGTCCATGAATTGGTAGAGCCAAATGAACTTTGGCATAGAATGATTGCACATGTGCACTACAGAGCACTACCACTTGCAAGCAAAGTCGTTGAAGGACTTCCAAAAATTCAAACAAAACATGACGGTGTCTACAAAGGATGTGCAAAAGGAAAGAACACAAAGAAGACATTTCCAAGTAGCGAGAGCAAGGAAAAAGGAATCTTGGAAATCATTCACTCCAATGTATGTGGTCTGATGTCATCCAGTTCATTAAGTAGGTATGTATACTATGTTTCTTTTATTGATGATTTTTCTAGGAATACATGGATATACTTCTTGAACGAGAACCACATAGAAAATAAGATTAAGACCTTTTGATCAGATAATGGTGGAGAATTCACATCAAATGAATTCAAATAATTATGCAAAAATTCAAGGATTAAGAGGGAGTTAACCACTCCATATAATCCACAACATAATGGGGTTGCAAAAAGGAAGAATAGAACGATCATGGAAACTGCAAGGGCCATGCTTCATGATCAAGATATTCCCATGCATCTATGGGTAGAAGCTGCCAGAACACTGGTGTATGTACAAAACCATACTCCACATAGAGTACTCGAGAACAAGACACCTGCAGAAGTCTTCTCTAGAAAGAAACCAGAAGTCATTCATCTCAGAATATTTGGTTTTCTAGTGTACATACATATTCCAAAATAAAAGAGGACAAAGTTAGATCTTTTAGGAAGGAAGAGTATATTTGTGGGATAGTATAAAAGATATAAGGCTTACAAAATATAGTTCCCAGGATTCAAGAAGATTGACATCAGCAGGGACATGACATTTGACGAAGACTCAGCTTACAACAAATCCAGAAAGAGACCTGCTAAAGAACCTAAAGAAACAGAAGCAGCTAGAATTCATGACACAACCATGAATGAGGAAATTCAAGAAGAATATTGAGAATTAAAAGAATCTCAAGAACCTGTAGATCCACCTTAGGAGAAGAATCCTCATAAGAGGAAACCTTCTTGGGTACGAGAAGCTATCCAAGGCGCAGAAAGATATGGGGCTCCAAAAGAAAATCATAGAGGAAGGAAAAGAACCAGGTCATGCTCCGGGTATGTAGCCTTATTATGTGACTTCATAGATAAAGAACCTTCCAACTATGAAGAAGCATCAGAAAGGAAAGAATGGAAGGATGCTATGATCGAAGACTATCAATTGATCATGAAGAATGATGTATGGGATATTGTCCCAAGAATAGAAGGGAAGTATTTTGTAACTTCCAAATGGATCTATCAGATCAAGCATGCTGCAGATGGTAGCATAGAGAAATATAAAGCAAGATTTGTGGAAGAAACTTTTGCACCTGTAGCTAGATACACTTCTATCAGATCAGTACTTGATCTGGCTGCAGTGATGAAATGGAAGATACATGAAATGGATGTCAAGACTGCTTTCTTGAATGGTGTAGTGGAAGAGGAAGTGTATGTGGAGCAGCCACTCAATTTTGAGACACGTGACAGGGATTCTCATGTGTGTAAATTGAAGAAAGCCCTGTACTGTTTGAAACAGGAACCCAGGACATGGTACGACAGAATTGACAGATATTTGGGATTTACCAAGAGTAAAGCAGATTCCAACCTTTACTGGAAGGTTGAATATGGTAACCTAGTGATACTCCTACTGTATGTAGATGATCTGTTTGTAACAGGTATGGATGGGTTGATTATCGATACAAAGAGGAAGCTTGCTGTCGAGTTTGAAATGAAATACTTGGGTATGATGCACTATTTTCTAGGCATGGAGGTGTGGAAGAATGTGGATGGAATCTACCTCAGATAAGGGAAGTATGCAGTAGAGATACTGAAGAGAATCAGGATGATGGACTGCAAGGCCATGACCACACCTATGGCATCGAACATGAAGCTATCGAGTGATTTTTCATTTGAGTCTATTGATGCCATGATGTATCGTCAGATGATTGCATCCTTGATGTACTTGAAAAATATGAGACCAGATATTTTCTTTAACATGAACACCTTAAGCCAGTTCCTGACAGATTCGAGACATGTTCACTTGATTGCTGCAAAGCATATTCTGAGGTACTGCTGAGGCCTGGAAAATCGTAGGTAACAATAGTTAGGGATTATCCTCAATAAACATTCCCAACTAGCCTGCTACTGTTTGGTATGGGGAATCTGTCCAGTTTACGGTCCGGCTACCGTAGGTCAAGTAACAAATTAAAAGGTTTTACTGGTTACGGCCCTGTCCACCATGAATATTTTTAGTTTTTTGTGTTTAAGTATGATGTGCAAGTTCCTATCTAAAAAATGCAGATTGATAGAGATAACGAGGAGTGTCACAATGTGATGCACAGGTTCTTACCTCTCATCTTAACTCTCTTGCATCTAAATCACACACAGTAAGAAACTAAAATTAACTAACTAACCTATCCCTATGGAGAAAAATTATGATTTATCAATGAGTAATGTATTTATGCGCATGCATTAAGAAAAATTATAGATAGCTGTTATTTATTTCAAAACACATGAACATTAATAGAAATATGAATAAAAAGATAGCTTATTTTTTACGACAACCTTCATTACCCACAGTAGAAATTTCATAGAATAATCTAGAGTGCATTCATAACATGAACATAGATTCAATGAGTTAGAATGATCTCATGGTTAATGGACATAAGTTGAAAATGAAATAGTTCACATTCAACTAATCCATAGCAAAGCATTTGAAACATTCCACCAAGCTTTCTCCAGCAGGAAAATTGTAATTCTTTATTGCAAAAGGAAATAGTTCTTCTTACAATATACTCTCACAAATGGTCTAGGAAAAATTCCCTTCTCTATCTAAACTCTCCTATACTTATACAAAAAATCAAAACCTTTGGGCTTCCCAAACCTCCCAATCCCAAAATTTTGTCCTTTAGTAAGTGCTCATAATTTATAGAATATATTACATTTTAAATCCAAAATTTATAAAAAACTTTATGAAGAGGGGCCTTCTTGGTCATTTATGAACTTTTTCCACATATGGGCTTCCACTGCTATGCTTTCAAAATCGAAGGGTTCAATAAAATGGATATTTATCTCATACTTAGCAGCCTGATTCTTAACTACTTCTATTCTCACTGGACTCAGGTGCAACTGATCTTCTAGTAAGTGGATGCTTACTGCTGCATGAGCTATTGCATTCTTCAAAATCTATTCATCTAGATCCTTGACTTGTTGGATCTCGTGCTCATCTTTCTGATTACCTATTCTATATTTGTTCTGTGAACAACTCATGTTTTGGTATCGCATCCAATCTTTTTTCTGCAAAATCCTGGCATCTATTGTATGTGACCAACATTATTGTATAGTATTCAACACATAATCCTTTCATTTTCTTTATAATTTTATTGAATTCTTCCGCAATATTTATTGCAAACTCCAATAAATCATAATCTTGATTTAAACTCTGTCGATCTTTAGCTGGTAGCTCCACATGGGGTTCCTCATTTGTTTCTATCCACAATATCCCTCTTGTCAGGACCTCCAAAATATCTTGAGATCTATCTAAGAAATACGAAGTGGTGTCCAAGATTTCTTCTAATCTTCTATCTATTTGTACAATCTTACACCTTTTGTCCTCAATTCTCATTTGTAGTTGGTGGATTTTCCTCCTCTAAGCTAGAACATATTCCTTCAAAGGTTGGACATCTACCTTCTGTTCCAGTGATGTTGTCAATGAATCATTATGTCCCTCCAAAACTGCTACCTGCATTTGATATTGTTTCTCTCTTTCTTCAGTGGCATCCTTCTCTAATTCTAACTCAATGACCTTGTTTTGTAGCTGGACCTTATCTGCATTTAGATTTTTGTAGGACACATGAAGGTCATTTTTCTCAGTTTTCAACACTTGATGCTCTAACTGTAGCCTCTGTAATTCTGCCAAGTTGTTCTGAGCATCTTTCTCCATTTTCTCTACAGAAACTTCTAAAGCCATCTTATTTGCCTACAGAGTCTAGAGTTCTGTCTTTGAAGTCCTCACTTCATTCTGCATGTCCTCAAATTTCCTCTTCAACTTATTACCTTCATCTCTCTCTTTCTGGCCTCTTCTTCTTCGCCTGTCTTATTTTTCTGTGCAGTTTTTCCTTTTCCGCCTATAGTAGTTGTTTTCTGTCTAAATCTCTTCTTTAAGGCAGTCATGTTCTTTGCATTTCTAAATATTTCCTTGTCTTTGTCCTAGAAATTGGTGTATTCAAAATGAGCATTTGCCTCCTTGCGGTGATCTACGACTTTATTTTCAGAGTCATTCCAGTGAAAGTTCATCTCACCAAAATGGAAGTGCTCCAGCTCCTACATGAATTTTGTAGTCTATTTCACCTTTGAAAACTTATAACTCCCCAGCCAAAAAGGTATGGTAGGATATGTTGCCTTTTGTTCGAACAAGAAAATTCCAACACCATCAATGTATACCTACCTGACTGCTTCTTTATGTAGCACATAATCAGTGGCATATTTAGGGAGTAGAGAAGGTGCCCTAGAGCCACTGTACATTCTGATATACATTCCTTCATTAGTCAGATAATAACTTCCATATTCTTCAATAAATTTGAATGCTTCTTCTGACATGCAGTTGCATTCAGTCAGTAAAATTAGGGTGTACAAAGGCATGATGAAGTGTTCACATATCTATTTGTAGTTTCTATAGTATTTGTGTGCCAAAATTATTTTTTATGTAGTGTATATAGGGTTCCTATCCCTATCCCAATTACACCTCAAGGCTGGAAAAGACTGGGTACATAGTATACAGTCAACCAAAATAGAGCTCATGTAGAACTCTGACTTCTTCTATGACACTCCTCCCGAGGCTAAAGATATGCATGCTGAGAGGCTATTGGACACTATGTTTTCCTAATTGAATATGGTTCCTTGCATGGCCACAGAGAAAATAATTGGTATCCATCCCAATTTGAAGCTTTTCCCGTGAGCTCTCCCAAAAATCCTATTCAGCATTAGTGCAATAAATCTGTAAGGAGTCTAGAGAGTGGCTGTATCATATTCTTCTGATGGCCTATTTCAAAATTTCTTCCCTGGGATCATCATTCTTTTGACTGTTTCAACCAGGTCCAAATTTGTCTCTTTCAACCAGCTTTCAGTTAAGTAAATTTGAGCAGGAGGCAGGTTATATGCCATTGAGACATAAGCAGGACTGTATGTAGCGTATCCCTATTTGGTAGTATTTTCCAAGATCATCGTAGTTTCATCTGCCCTAGGAAGAATCCACCCAATCACTTCTGAGCATGGGAACAAATCAGGTCATGTGGCTTCCTTCATAAGAGCCAATTTCTCGATGCTTACATAAATATTTAGCTCTTCAAATCTTGCATCAGGCACATTCTGATTTACAATAATCATGTATATTTCACCCCATTTATAATCTGGCTCTACCCCGGTGGTAGCTTTGGTATCTTCATATGTGTATTCAACTTTAGTGATGGTTTCGACCTCTGGTTCTCCCTCAACAACATGAGCCTTCTTCTTTTTTCTTTTAGCAATATCTCCTTTGAAATAGTCACCCTATCATAAACCAAGCATGTTCTTAGACCACTGGAGCTTTTAGTTAGTGTTGAAGTAATGAATAAAAACTGTAAGAACCTATTTAACTCTTCCATATGCATTCTCACGAATAAACTATACAGAGCATTAATTCATAAAAGAAAATGACAAGGAAAAATAAATCCTCTAAGTCCACGATTTGCAACTAAAATCCAACCCTGATAGAAAACTCATCACTTAATCCGAACTGCATTCGAACTAAACTAATTCCTCTGGTAAAACGTGAACACACTATCAATACGGCTAAATATTCAAAATGTGAGACCCTATACTGTGATCTCATCGTAGAAATCCCCAACTTGATCGAGAATAAAAAATCTTCCAGCATCCATGAAAAAAGGGTAAACATATATGAAAACTGAAAACCTCCCCCCGAACGGCCATAAACAACCCCAAAATAGGTGGTGCAGATAGTGTAATGCTTGTCCGCACTGACTACCTAATCTTTTAGACAGTGATGAAATAACCATAATGGCTCAAAAATCAGGCTCAAAAACCCCTATTGCCAAAGAAAACCGACAAACCATCCTACCGAGAGGATAAATATTCTCTCTAATGGACAATCGGCACAATCTACGGGAAAACCTAACCAAGGCAAACCATGGTTCTCAAGACAACCAATAAGAAATAAAAAATAAATGGAGCATGGTTGGTGCACCTAGAAAATGATGTACAATCAGTTGGAAAAACCTGAAATATCCACGGCAGCATGCAACTCAAGCGAAATTCGGACAGCTGAGAAAAGTAGTACAGCTCAATTCGACGTGGATGGAGCAAACGTGGTTTTCAATCTAGGATAATAATAAAAAATTCTCCACCACTATATATAATAACCCTCGGTAAAATATATTAGCAGGAAAAAATTCTCATCGATGGGAAAAACCCTATCGCTGGGCGGAAGCACTACATGTTGAATGGATAGTTCACTAAGCAGCCGCAATGGCAGGCGATAGACAGACTATGGGTTCCACGACCAACTAAAATATTCAGCGATCGAAGGCTCTAAGAACTATGCATCGATGATTTAAACATCAACACTTTTGGAGTGTCGGCGAGTCAAAGCTAAATGCTACCATAGTGTCAGCGATCCTGAGCACTAAATGCTACCGATATTTATGCATCAGCGATCTGAAAAACTAATCACTAACACATCTAAACTTCAAGACACAATATACTTCATAGTGTCGGCGATACAAATGACAAGCCCTCCGAAACAACGGCATCATAGAAGACTAAACATCCGACCGCTTGTCAAAAACATTCTGATAGCGAAAATAAAAATAAAGTAATTGAAAATCAAAAAGTTTGAACAATAAAACCAGAAAGATACAGGCCATGGATTCGGCGAGAAAAATAACTATCTGTCAGAACTTTCTCTATTTTCCCTCCAAAATGGTGACGACATAGAAGACTAATGCCTCAATTCATTCATCAACAGAATTTCGATAGCGATAAAATCATCGGGAAAGAAAACATTAATCTCTGAAAAATAAACAGTCTCCACAGTCTTCAAAAGATCAAAGTTTACAGTAGAGGAATTCAGGTAACCAAACAATCCCAGGCAAGATAAAATCAAAAGGAGGGTCCAAAATTTTTTTAAAAAATTGGGAAAAAGGTTGCAGCTATGTTGTAGCTGCAACTTTTCCCAAATTTTTGAAAATTTTGGACCCTCCCTATTGATTTTGTTTGCCCCAGTCTGCTACATGTTTGGATTATTTGAGCCGGTTTTCTTCCTATTCAGGATTCTATTTGGGTTTGTGCATGTTTGGACTGTAAGGCTTCGCAGTTTACGATGTTTTATCATTGGAGTTTGAAGTGGGATTGTCATTTTCCATTTTTCATAAATCATCCCACGTTTTATTGTTGGAAAATAGACCTCGTTTTTTATTTTTCCTTCTCGGAAAAAGTTATGATTTTGATCGGAAGCCTCAGGCTGATTGAGTTCTGCTGTTGCGGCCCCCGAACAGACTAATTACCCGACGGACTTTTTGTCCTTTCGTCGATATCCTTTTCTTTGTCTCTCCGATGTTGACTATCCTGTGGATCTTCTTGATTGTAAGACTTCCACCGTTGCGGCTTTACAGTACACTAACTGTCTGATGCCTCAGTAAGTCTCACCCTCGATGTTTTATTGCACCGAGTTTTGATGTATGTTCCGGAACCCCTAGACTATAAGACTTTCACCGTTGTGGCTTTACAGCACACTGACCATCTGATGTTTAGTTTTCCAATTCATCGATGGGGGTTTTTATATGCACGTTTCTTAATCATTTTCCCGTCGGTTGTCATGAGCTCTTCACTAATTTTCATAGATGACCATTGTGTCTTGTTTTATTAGGCTGTTGTTTTCACGAGAAAGCCCACTTTGTTTTCCTTTGATTCAGTTTTCATTTTATTTGTATAACGGTCAATTTTTATTAAAGATAGTCGGGATAAATGATGAGTTTTCGTTTGAGTGCAGATGTGAAATAGGAGATTTTCTTGGAGCCCCTCGAAGATCATCGCAATAAAGAAGATGTGGTTGAAGGACAAAGCACGGTAAAGCATAAGGCAACAGAGTAGTCACTTTGGGGAAAAGAAAATAATAAATATTTGAAAAGGGACTGAGAAATGGTAGGATGTAATCATTAAAAAGGAAAAGGCCTAGTATGGGGCAGTTCGTCAGTTACCGAGCTTCTCCCGTTTTTTATAAAATATTTATTTGGAATGAAACGTAGGGATGAATCATGCATAAAGTGACAAAACGGTAAGAGGGAACGGTTGGGGAATCCCAAAGGTTTCCATTTTGGTATAAGTATAGGATAGTGAGATAGAAAGAGGGATTTTTCCTAGAGAAACTTGGGAACCACTTTTTGTAAGAGGAACTACTTCATTTTGCAATAATAAATTACAAATTTTTGCCTGTTGGAGAAAGTGCTGTGTGGAATGTTCAAATGTGATGAAATGAACAATGTTGAAGGGGAATTATTTCATTTTCAGCTATGTTTCATTAACCGTGAGATCATTCTAACTTTATGAACCTATGTTCTTACATGAATGTTCTCTGGTTTATTCTGTGATAATTTCCACTATGAGTAATGAATGTTTTAACAACTGATAAGCTATCTTGTCATGTATATTTTTATTCATGTTTATGTGTTTTGATTCTAAGAACAGTTATCTGTGATTTATATTAACATATGAATAGTATTACATTACTCATGAATTGATAATCTTTCTCCCTAGGAATAGCTTAGTTAGTGTTGTTTTTCTAGTTGTGTGTGATTTAGATGCAAGAGAGTCTAAGACGAGAGGTAAGAACCCGCGCATCACATTGTCACCACTCCTTGCATTCTTTATCAAGATGCATCTTATATAGGCACTTGCATATTATACTTAAAGTCAAAAATACAAAAATATGTACGGTGAACCGGGCCGCAACCAGTAAAACCTTTTTTCTTTGTTACTTGACCTACGGTAGACGGACAGAAAACCAGATGGATTCCCTACACCAAACAGTCACGGGCTAGTTGGGAACGTTGAATGCGGAGAATACCTTGCTATTGTTGCCTATGAATTTCAAGGCCTCAACAGTTTATGGCGCTAGAAGGAGGGCCACCAGTGCATGGCTGGCCGGGGAAATCCATTTCCTCAAAATTACTCCACCAGTGATAGTTTTGAAAGCAGTTTATTTCCTAATCCAAATACTGAAGAGACTAGAGAATGTTTGTTTTCTGTGGACAACCAAGTAGTAAATGATCTAAGGAGACACACATGGGCCTATGTAAAGAGTATTGGAGGATTACCCATTTTCCCTGATTTACCCCAAAGAGAGTACAATAAGAAAGATCATCCCATCTTGGAAGATTTAGTGTTGGCTGGAGATTTGGAAGAGTTAGTAGAAGTAGTGTTACAAGAATTTGTTCAGCCTTTAAATCAAGTAGGCCCAAACACACCTTACTGTTCTCCTGTGCGTACTCCCATTCATTCACCTCCTCACTCTCCACCTAGACTCATGGTAGGTGTAAATGCAAACCAACCACCTAACCCACCAAATCCACCACCGGCTTGGAAGGCCAGATCACCCCTGAACTTAACACCTCCATTGCATGACTTACCTCAAGCTTTTGAGAATATGCTGCCTAAGTTTGATCCAAATGAGAAAATGTTAGTAGATGACCATTTACAAAATTTTTATTTGGAAATAGAAGGGTTGAGGGCTGGGGAACATGAGGATGTCGTTTGTAGATACCCTTAAAGGAGCAGTAGCATCATGGTATTTTTGTTTTCCTGTAAACTCTATCCTAGACTGGGATACCTTTGAAAGGATTTTCAGAAGTAAGTATGCAACCCAAAAAACTCATGCGTCTCTCATGAAAGGACTATGCGCCTTAAAGAAAGAAAGAAAAGAGAAGGTGCATAGTTTTACCCAAAGATTTACATCCTATCTTAAGAATTTTTCTGAAGCTGACAAACCCTCGGATAAAGTTTTGATTGAGTATTATACTTCAGCTCTAGGACCCAAGTTTTCCATGCTTTCCAAAATGAAATCCAAACCTATGCTAGCAGAGACTTATGAAGAAGCAGAAAGAGTGGAGGCTGAGAAGGAAAGCATCGAAGACTATCCTGAGCAGTCGGGAGAAAAAATTATTGGGAGGAAAGCTTTGTTATTTACTAAGTCTAAAGAGGAGAAACCACCTAACTTTGAAGGACTGACAAAGATGATGCAGAATCTCTCTAACAGAATAATAGACTTGGAAAGGGAAAAGGAAGCACAAAAGTTTTATAAGCCTTATTACAAGAAAAGGGAAGATAAAAATCAATCCCAACACCCTCTGCACCGCCCTGCATCTATGAACTTAACGGAGGTAGGGACGGATGACTTTTGCACTTTTCACCAACAACCCCATTCTGAAAAGAATTGTCCTCAATGGATAAATTCAATGATGTTGGTTATGAAATGGTTGTTGGATTCCAAATTAACTGAGAATGAAGAAGGGAAAGACAACAATAAATCAACAGAAAAATAGGAGGATGAGGCCATGGTTTTATGGGATTGTGTATCGTTGTTTGATGCCATGGAAGAAAAGGATATGAGATATGAATATATCTTGGAAACAAATGTAAGAACGAGAAGCTAGGGGTTGATTAAGGAAAACAGTCTTACGCTCCCAAAAATTAAGAGACTTCAAAAGAATGTTAAGAAATTTCAAAAAACTCCTTAGTTAATAAAATTCTGGAATTTACCATCACCAGTCAAAATCCTAGACAGATCAACATGCTTACTAAGCCCAATGAAGAAAAGATAAATAATGTTAAACCAAATCTCATAGAACATAAGATGGATTATGACATTGTGGAGGATATAAAAAAGGTAAGGGAGAACATCTCATTATTTGAGATGTGCAATGTGCTGTAGAAGAAAGAAAAGCTATTGAAAGCACTTGAAATATCAGAGGAGAAGCTTCCCACTCACAATCAGCCCCAAGAAGAAATAATTGGTGAGGAAAGCATGGGAGGTAATCCTAAATGCAAGACTCCACCTTTTCTTCTTACTTTTGAAATTTTCAACCACAATGTGCATAACTACCTAGTAGACTCGGCAACATCAGTCAATGTTATGCCACTGTCAGTCTGCAAAAAGATAAACAGGAAACCTAAACCTTCTACCTGGAAGTTCATTTAGTTGGATAGAATGAATGTGAAGGTAATTGGAGAAATGGAGGATGTTATCGTTCGCTTATCTTCAAATGATAAGGTATGTCAATTCATGGACATCATGGTGGTTGACATACCGAAAGCTTATGGACTTGTTTTGAGCAGAGATTGGTCGGCAAAGCTAGGTGGATATTTTTCCTCGGACTGGTCACATCTCTTGCTACCTTATAAAGGAATCCCAAATCAAATTAAAGTTTTAAGGGAGCCCCGCATGAAACACAATGTTACTCAGTTCGAAGAAAAAAATGAACTAGTGAGTTCTGTTTTGGGAAATTATTTTATTGAGCTAGAACCAGAAAACTATCAAGTGGAAGAAGCCAGCAATATATCGGATGCTTAGCCCGATTTGCTTCGGTTTTCACAGGCTGATGAAATTGATTGTAAAATAGTAGACTTAGTTGTAGATGTAGATGTTGTTTCACGCACAATAGCGATAGGCGATTTTTGGACACTTTTCTTTGATGGGTCTAAAAATTTGGAAGGGTCAGGGGCTGACTGTGTCTTGATTGATCCCAAGAAAAATAAACATTTTCTTTCTTGTAGGTTAGAGTTTGAATGCACCAATAACACAGCCGAATATGAAGAACTAGTTCAGGGACTAAGAAAAGCAATTGAATTAAAGGTAGAAAATCTGAAAGTGTATGGGGATTCTGAAATAATTGTAAAACAAATTCAAAATCAAATACATTGCATTTATCCTCATTTAAAAGCTAATAAAAATGAAATATGGGATTTGCTAAAAAAATTTCATGCATTTAACATTGTATCGATTCCTATACTTAAGAATGTGGCAGCTGATTTGTTGGCCACCTCAGCTGTGAGGCTTGTGCCCTCTAATAACCGGTGTTCTATTGAATTGCTTTTCAAGCCTTCGGTTCCAGATATGATTACCAATCTACAAGTTTTTGATGATGATCAGCAGATTCTATAATGCCTCAAAAATGATGAGACCTTCAAAGGGGCGATTATTGATGATGAAGAACATCAAGCCGAGCTAAAATTTTGATAATTTTACTCCTAAATGAGTCCGGACTTTGGAGAAAATGTTTGATCTAAATGAGAAATTCAGTAGGCTAGTTAATGTGAAGAATCATAGCTCGTCTCTACAGTTTGAGCTGATTAATTTGGGGACTGAAATTGAGCCTAAATATGTGAATTTGGGAAAGTGTTGCTCTCCAGGTGAAAGGAATAAGTTCATTAGTATGTTCAAACAATACAAAGATGTTTTTTCCTAGATGTATGAAGATCTGAAGACATATGACACCAATATTATTCAGCATGTTATTCCCATCATCTCTGGAGTCAAGCCTTATCAGCAGCCTTTAAGTAAAATGCATCCAAAATTAGAGCCTCTAATTCAGAATGAAGTAAAGAAGTTGTTGGATACTAAAATAATTTTCAAATTTTGACACTCGGAATGGGTTTCAAATCTGGTACCAGTGAGAAAGAAATCTGGAGAAATTAGGCTATGTGTGGATTTCGAAAACCTAAAGCATGCTTCGGACAAAGACAATTATCTTGTCCCACCCATGGAACAGGTATTGCAATTAGTTTCAAGTTTTGAATTATTTTCTTTATTAGATGGATTCTCTGGCTACAATCAAGTGTTAGTGGTTGAAGAGGACAGACTGAAAACTACATTTAGAACCAGATGGGGGACTTTTTCTTACAAAAGGATTCCCTTTGGACTCATAAATGCTAGAGCTACATTCCAAAGGGCCATGGACATAGATTTTCATGGTCTGATTGGCCGCAGTACTATAGTATACCTCGATGATATCACAATATTCTCAAAGAGAAGGGAGGAACACGCATTCTATCTAAAGCAGATTTTTGAACGCTGCCGAAAATATGGTATCTCATTAAACCCCAAGAAGTGCATGTTTGCTGTTACCGAGGGTAAGCTCCTTGGTCACGTGGTTTCTAAGAAGGGGATCTCCATAGACCCAGAGAGGATCAAAGCTATCAAACAGATTCCCTTACCCCATAATAAAAAGGGCATGCAATCATTTATGGGAACAATAAATTTTGTGCAAAGGTTTGTGCCAAATTTCGCTCAAATTGTTAAACCTTTGCAGCAAATGGTAAAGCAAAGTGTATAATTCAAATGGACTGATGTAGAAAAGAATGCATTTAGTAAAATAAAGATAGTTGTTGTGCATGCACCCTCCCTCAAAATTCCATATTTTGAGAAAGATTTTATTTTGTACACTTTTGCATCTGAGGATTCACTAGCAGCGGTGCTTACCCAAAAGGAATATGAGGGACATGAGTTCCCCATATCATTTATGAGCACTGGTCTGCAAAGTCCTAAATTGAATTATCCAGTTGTGGATAAACAATCTTACGCAATATTCAAAGCGGTAAAACAATTCATACCATATATACTTAAGAACCGGACAAAGGTAATAGTTCCACACCCAGCTGTGAGGTCTCTTTTCATACAAAAGGAGTTAGGAGAAAGAAGAGGCAACTGGGTAACTACTATATAGGAGTATGACCTCGAATTCAAGCTATCCTCTATATTTAGAGGGCAAGGATTGTGTAAACTAATGACGGAAAGTAAAGACGGTGAAGAAAATAACTGGGAAAATGAAGCTGAGTTACATTTGATGGATGTATGTCATCTTTTCACAGCTCTGAAATCCTGGTATCAAGTCCTTGTGCATTACCTTCAGGTGGGATTGCTACCAGACCATTGGAATTCTAATCAAAGAAGAGTAATGCGTCTTAAATCAGCCTCATATCAGATTGTTGAAGGAATATTATTTAGGAAGAATTATGATGGAGTTCTTCTTAGATTCTTAGAGAAAGAAGATGCAAAGAAGGTCATGATAGACTTACATGATGGGCCTGCTGGAGGACACTTCTCTGGGGATACAATAGCCCATAAAATTCTCAGAGTCAGATACTATTGGCCCACACTATTCAAATATGCACATGCCCATGTCAGAAAGTGCGACATCTGTCAAAGGTGTGGTGGAAGACAGGTTAAAGCAGCAGGACCATTAAAGCTTGTGATGATAACATAACCTTTTGAGCAGTGGGGGATGGATATCATTGGAGAGATAAAGATGAATTATTCTCCGCAACACAAGAATATTTTGACGACAACCAATTACTTCACTTGTTGGGTCAAAGCCATTCCATTGTGTAAATTGAATGAATATGCGGTCATGGACTTCTTGCAAGATCATATTATGACCAGGTTTGGAGTTCCAATTTCTCTAGTTTTCGATAATGCTACTTATTTTTCCTCTATTAGATTAACTACATTTGCTCATGAAAAGGGAATTATGTTGCATTACTCTGCAAATTACTGTCCACAAGGAAATGGTTTGGTTGAATCTACAAACAAGAATCTGATTAGAATTTTAAAAAAGACTGTGATAGAAAAATAGAGAAGCTGGCACTCAGCATTACCGAATGCTCTTTGGGATGATAGGGTCACCCCCAATACTTCATTAGGTGTGTCCCCGTATACCCTTGTCTATGGAAAAGAGGCCATTCTAGCCCCCAATATCATGCTAGCCTCTTCCATAATAGCTCAAGAATCAAGAGGATCAGATAATGAAGTTTTGCAGATGAGGATACATAATATTTTGAAAGTAGAAGAATCTAGAACCAATGCCAAAGAATGTTTTAAACAACAACAGGAGGTAGTGAAGAGGTGGTTTGATAAGCACAAAGCCGGGACCAAATAATTTGAAGTAGGAGATTTGGTTCTTAAGTGGGATCACCCTCATGATGAGAAGGGAAAGTACACGAAGTTTCAACAGTTATGGGTAGGCCCTTTCCAGATCGCAGCAAAACTTGGCCGCTCAACCTATAAGTTGCAAGATTTACAAGGATGGGAGGAGAACTTACCAGTAAATGGTTTAGTTCTTAAACCTTATTTTTCTTGATCTTGTTTATTTTGTTTTGTTTTGTACATAAATAATTGACCTATTTTGCCACTTTGATTTGTTCCTTTTCTTTTTGTTTAGTTTAGCTTTCTTCTGATTCCAATAAAAGAAGCAAACTTTTGGTTGCATGGAGAACATCAAAACCCTTGATAAACTAAGATTATTTGGGCATTAGACTGTGTCTTATGGTTTGAGTCTAATGGAATTTCTTCTAGGAAGTAGTTTTCCCAAATGTCTATGAACACATTGAAGTCCGGTGTAATCCCTGAATTAACTCAGAATCAAAAGTCTGGAATACTATTTCGAGGCCCCATCCATTTCACATCTAAGACATCCTAGGGGGTGACAACAAAAGACCCATGGAAAGGAGAGCAGGGTAAACAGTATACTATATCTAAATGATCCCATGCCAAGAATTAAAAGCTAAAGGCCAATAAGAGTCAAAACTCCTAGAAAGCATTATTTATCGAAACAAAGTACTAAATTATATGAGTACAGATTGCAAAAAGTTCTTCTCTGTCCGTGAGATGAAAATTAAATGCATCTCTCACACAAAAGGACACTATGGATAGAAGAGCCTCAATAAAATTCAAAAGAAAATGCATCAGAAGGACTCAAAAGGACATAAAGTCCACAAACGGAAAATTTGAAATGGCATGGGAATGGGGAACAAACGAATATTTATGTTTACCATGCATTACAATCCTGTGGTGTCTAAGCTGGAAGCTACCCAAAGACAAAGGTAAAATGAAATCCGCCTACTTAAGCCTCAAAAGAGTTATCCTGACCTTGAGATTTTGGTTTCCATTCCCAAAAAATTGGACTATCATCAATGATTACAGGTTTGTATATGTGGCATTATGGGAATCCAAGCATCTAGAAGAATTCAGCATGTTAGTTTCACCATTATATAGTCTATTTCTTAAGGAGGAGTTTATTCAGAGATCTGGATTCACTAGTGAGTTGCCAATTGTTGCAGCTGCAACTTTTCCCAAATTTCTAAAAATTTTGGACTCTCCTTGTTGATTTTGTTTGCCCCACTCTGCTACATGTTTGGATTATTTGAGGCCGGTTTTCTTACTATTCGGGATTCTATTTGGGTTTGTGCATGTTTGGACTGTAAGGCTTCACAGTTTATGGTTTTTTTGTCATTGGAGTTTGAAGTGGGATTGTCATTTGCCATTTTTCGGAAATCAGCCCACGTTTTATTGTTGGAAAATAGACCTCATTTTTTATTTTTCCTTCTCAAAAAAAGTTATGATTTTGATCGGAAGCCGTAGGCTGATTGAGTTCCGTCGTTACGGCCCCCGAATAGACTAATTGCCCAATGGAATGTTTGTCCTTTCACCAATATCCTGTTCTTTGTCTCTTCGATGTTGACTATCCTGCAGATCTTCTTGACTGTAAGAATTCCACCATTGTGGCTTTACAGCACACTAACTGTCTGATGCCTTAGTAAGTCTCACCCCCGATGTTTTATCATGCCAAGTTTTGATGTGTGTTCCGGAACCCCTAGATTGTAAGACTTCCACCGTTGTGGCTTTACAGCGCACTGACCACCCGATGTTTAGTTTTCTGATTCACCGATGGGGGTTTTTATATGCATGTTTCTTAATCATTTTCCCACCAGTTGTCATGATCTCTTCACTGATTTTCATAGATGACCATTGTGCCTTGTTTTATTAGGCTGATGTTTTCACGAGAAAGCCCACTCCATTTTCCTTTGCTCTAGTTTTCATTTTATTTATATAATGGTCAATGTTTATTAAAGATAGCCGATATAAATGATGAGTTTTCATTTGATTGCAGACATGAAATAGGAGATTTTCTTGGAGCCCCTTGAAGATCATAGCTATAAAGAAGATGCAACTGAAGGACAAAGCACAGTAAAGCATAAGGCAGCAGAGTAGTCGCTCGGGGGAAAAGAAAATAATAAAGATCTGAAAAGGGACTGAGAAATGGTAGGATGTAATCATTAAAAAGGCAAAGGCCCAGTATGGGGCAGTTCGTCAGTTATTGAGCTTCTCCCATTTTTTATAAAAATCTTTATCTGGAATGAAACGTAGGGATGAATCATGCACAAAGTGACAAAACGGTGAGAGGGAACGGTTGGGGAAGCCCAAAGGTTTCCATTTTGGTATAAGTATAGGAGAGCGAGAAAGAAATAGGGATTTTTCCTAGAGAAACTTGGGAACCACTTGTTGTAAGAGGAACTACTTCGTTTTGCAATAATAAATTACAATTTTTTTCCTGCTCGAGAAAGAGCTATGTGGAATGTTCAAATGTGATGAAATGAACAATGTTGAAGGGGAACTATTTCATTTTTAGCTGTGTTTCATTAACCGTGAGATTGTTCTAACTTTATGAACCTGTGTTCTTACATGAATGTTCTCTGGTTTATTCTGTGATAATTTCCACTATGAGTAATGAATGTTTTAACAGCTGACAAGCTATCTTGTCGTGTATATATTTATTCATGTTTATGTGTTTTGATTCTAAGAACAACTATCTATGATTTATCTTAACATATGAACAGTATTACATTACTCATGAATTGATAATCTTGCTCCCTAGGGATAGCTTAGTTAGTGTTGTTTTTCTAGTTGTGTGTGATTTAGATGCGAGAGATTCTAAGACGAGAGGTAAGAACCTGCGCATCACATTGTGACCACTCCTCGTATTCTTTATTAAGCTGCATCTTAGATAGGCACTTGCATATCATACTTAAAGTCAAAAATACAAAAATATGTACGGTGGACCGGGCTGCAACTGGTAAAACCCTTTGTTTTTGTTACTTGACCTACGGTAGTCGGACCACAAATCGAACGGATTCCCTACACCAAACAATCATGGGCTAGTTGGGAACGTTGACTGGATAGAATCCCTTGCTATTGTTTCCTGTGAATTTTCAGGCCTCAACAAGCTGCAACAATTGGTGACTACCTGGTGGACACAGATCTCTGGAGAACTTCTTCTTTGAGCAACAGACTGTTTTGACAATAAATACTAACATGCTAAATTATTCTAAATGTATGGATTTCCCAAATGGCAGATGTATGTACTTTAATCATTGATTATAGTCCAATTTAGGGATAATGGGAACCAAGATTTCAAATTCTCGATAACTCTTTTGAGGCTAGGGATATGAATTTCATTTTTTACCTCTATCTTCGAGTAGCTCCCAGCTTGGACACCACAATATTGTAACATATGGTAAACCTAAATATTCATTTATTCCTTATTCCCATGCCATTTTGCACTTTTGTGCTTTTGGACTTTTGTCCTTTCTTTTGAGTCCTCCTGCATGCCTTCTTTCTGAATTTTTTATTCAGGCTCCTCTATCCATAGTGGCCTTTTGTGTGAGAGATGAATTTAATTTTCAGCTCACGGATGGAGAAGCAATTTGGCAATCTTGTACTCATATGGTTCAGTACTTTGTTTTGATACATATTGATTTCTTAGGATATTTTGACTCTTATTTGTATTTTGGCTTTAAATTCTCGGCATGGGATTATTTAAATACAATATATTGTTTACCTTGCTTCCTCTCCATGGGTCTTTTGCTGTCACCCCCTAAGACATTTTTTAAATGTGAGATGGATGGACCCTTGAAATAGTATTGCAAACCTTTTGATCCTAAGTTATTTTAAAAGGATTAAGTAGGACTTCAATGTGTTCATAGCCATTTAGGAAAACTACTAAACTAGAAGAAGTTCTTTCAAATAAATCAATAGTACATATCCTTATAATCAAGGATTTTGAGTTAATCTAGAATTCTGATGAACTCCATGCAACCAAAAGTTGTGCTTCTTTATTAAAATCAATCAAAACTCTAACTAAACAAACAAAATAAAATAAATCAAAAAATAAAACAAACCAATCAATTTATTTATGTACAAGATAACCAAGAAATAAAAATCAAGAAAAATAAAGTTTGAGAACTAAACCATTAACTGGTAAGTTCTCTTCCCACCCCTGTAAATCTTGCAACTTTTAAGTTGAGAGGCTAGGCTTGACTGCAACTTGAAATGACCAACCCATTATCTAGTTCTACCGAACTTGAATTAAAAATTACATTTGAAAGTAAATTTACTATTTTACAGTCAATCTCATCAGACTATGAAAATCAAAGGAGATCGGGTTGGGTGTCTGGTGTACTGCTGGCTTCTTCAGCTTGGTAATTTCCTGGTTCTAGTTCAATGAAGTAATTTACCAACATAGAATTCATTGGTTTATTTTTTTCCTCCAACTGAGTGACATTGTATTCCATTTGAGGCTCTCTTAATACTTTTATTTGGTTGGGCCTTCCCTTATGAGGAAACCATAGATGTGACTAATCTGATGTGAAATATCCATTTAGCCTTGTTGACCAATCTCGACTCAAAACAAGTCCATAAGCATCAGGTATATATGCTACTACAATATCGATGTACTGACATACCTTTTCATTTGCAGATAAGTGAATCAGAACATCTTCCATTTCCCTAATTACTTTCACAGTTGTCATGTCTAACTGAATAACCTGCCAGGTAGATGGTTTAGGTTGTCCATTGATCTTTTTGCAGACTGGAAGTGGAAAACATTGACTGATGCCTTTGAGTCTAATAAATAGTTGTGCACATTATAATTGAAAATATCAAAAGTTAGGAGAAATGGTGGGTTTTTATACTTAGGCTTACCTCCCACACTTGCTTCACCAATTTATTCTTCAGGTTGGTTGTCAGTGGGAAGCTCTTCTTCTGGTACTTCAAGTGCTTTTAACAATTTTTCTTTCTGCTGAGGTACATTACACATTTCAAACAATGAAATATTTTCCTTAGCTTTTTTAATATCTTCCACAATATCATACCTCATCTCAGGTTCTTTGAGATTCTTCTTGACATTATCAATCTTATCTTCACTAGGATTAACAGGCATGTTAATTTTCTTCGGATTTTGACTTGGAATGGTAAATTCAAGTATTATATCAGTTGTGGTGTTCTTCTGTATTTTCTTCATATTTTCTTTAAGTTTCTTGATCTTTGGAAGTATTGACTTGTATTCTTTCAACAAATTCCAACTTCTTGTTGTCACATTGGTTTCTGATGTTTCCTCTTGTTTCAGAGAACCTTCTTCTTATGTATCAAACATTGAGACACAATCCCATAAAACTAAAGCATCTTCCTCTGTTTTTTATGTGGATTGATTATCTTTTTCTTCCTTTATATCATTTTATGTTAGTTTGGAGACCAATAACTGATTCATTACCAACATCATAAAATTTATCCATTGGGGGCAATTCTTCTTAGAATGAGGCCGCTGATGAAATGTGCAAAAATTATCCATGCCTACATCCATTAAATTCATTGCTAGAGGACTGTGTGGAGGAGGTTTAGATTGATTGTTGTCCTCCCTCCTTTTATAGTAAGGCTTATATGATTTTTGAGCTTCCTTTTCTTTTTCTAAATCTATTAATCTGTTGGATAGATTCTGCATCATCTTCAACATCCCTTGAAAATCTTGCGACCACTCATCCTTAGGCTTAGTCATTAGTAAAGGTTTCTTACCTCCAAAAGTCTTTTCTTCCAACTGCACAGGATAATTTTCTATGCTCTCCATCTCAGCCTCTACCCTCTCAGCTTCTTCATAGGTTTTTGATAACATAGGTTTGACTAACATCTTGGAAAACATGGTCAAGTCAGGCCATAGAGCTGAAGTATAGTATTCAATCAAAACTTTTTCAGATGGCTTATCAGCTGCAGTAATTTTTTTTAAATAAGAAGTAAATCTTTGAGTAAAATTATGCACTCTTTCTTTCCTTTCTTTCTTTAAAGTGCATAACCCTTTCATTAAAGCTGCATGAGTTTTCTGGACTGCATAATTTCTTCTAAATATTCTCTCAAATGTGTCCCAGTCTGTGATTGAATTTGCAGGAATAGCAAAATGCCATGAGGTTGTTTCTCCTTTCAAGGTGTGTGGAAACAATCTACAGACCACATCTTCATGCTCTCCAGCCCATATTCCTTCTATATCCAAGTAATAACTTTGCAAATGATCATCTACCAAAATGTTTTCACTTGGGTCAAACTTAGGCAACATTTTCTCAAAATATTGAGGCAAATTATGCATGGGAGGTGTCAGGTTCAAAGGTGACCTAGCCCTCCAAGCAGGTGGTGGATTTGGTGGTTTTGCATTTACATTAGCCATGATCCTAAGTGGAGAATGAGGTGGTGACTGAACAGGTGAATAGTAAGGTGTATCTGGACCCAATTGATTTAAAGGTTGGTCCACTTCCTGTAAGGCTACTTCTACCAGTTCTTCAAGGTCTTCTACCGACACCGAGTCTTCCAATTTAGGGTGATCCTTTTTCTGATATTCTCTTCTAGGTAAGACAGGGGATAATCGGTAATCCTATGATATTATTCACATATGCCCTAGTAATTCTTCTCAAATCATCAACTACTTCATTATCGACAGAATACAGATGCTCTTTACCCTTCTCTTCAGGAGTTGGATTGGGAAACAAACTACTTTCAGAATTGTCACCGGTGGAGTAATTTCGAGGAAATAGGTTTCCTTGTCCAGCCATGCACTGGTGGCCCTCCTTCTAGTGCCAAAAATTGTTGAGGCCTAGAAAATTGCAGGCAACAACAGTTAGGGATTCTCCCCAATAAATGTTCCCAACTAGCCCGCTACTGTTTGGTATGTGGAATCCGTCGGGTTTACAACCTGACTACCGTAGGTCAAGTAACAAATTAAATTTTTTTACCGGTTATGGCTCGGTCCATCGTGTATATTTTTAGTTTTTTGTGTTTAAGTATGATGTGCAAGTTCCTATCTAGAAAATGCAGATTGATAGAGATAACGAGTGTCACAATGTTATGCACAGGTTCTTACCTCTCATCTTAACTCTCTCGCATCTAAATCACACACAATAAGAAACTAAAATTAACTAACTAACCTATCCCTAGGGAGAAAAAATATGAGTTATCAATGAGTAATGTATTTCTACGCATGCATTAAGAAAAATTATAGATAGTTGTTATTTATTTCAAAACACATGAACATTAATAGAAATATGAACAACAAGATAGCTTATTGTTTATGACAACCTTCATTACTCACAGTGGAAATTTCATAGAATAATCTAGAGTGCATTCATAACATGAACATATATTCAATGAGTTAGAACAATATCATGGTTAATGGACATAAGCTGAAAATGAAATAGTTCACATTCAACTGATCCATAGCAAAGCATTTGAAACATTCCACCAAGCTTTCTCCAGCAAGAAACTTGTAATTCTTTATTGCAAAAGGAAATGGTTCTTCTTGCAATATACTCTCACAAATGATCTGGGAAAAAGTGCTTTCTCTATCTAAACTCTCCTATACTTATACAAAAAAGCAAAGCCTTTGGGCTTCCCTAACCTGTCAATCCCAAAATTTTGTCCTTTAGTAAGTGCTCATAATTTATAGAATATATTAAATTTTAAATCCAAAATTTATAAAACACTTTATGAAAAGGGGCCCGCTTGGTCATTTATGAACTTTTTCCATGCTTGGGCCTCCACTGCTATGCCTTCAAAATCGAAGGGTTCAAGAAAACAGATATTTATCTCATACTTAGTAGCCTAATTCTTAACTTCTATTCTCACCGGACTTAGGCACAGCTGATCTTCTGGTAAGTGGATACTTACTGCTGCATGAGCTACTACATTTTTTAGAATCTATTCATCTAGATCCTTGACTTGTTGGATCTCCTGCTTGTCTTAATGATACATGTTCTGTAGCTGTTCTATGAACAGCTCATGTTCTGGTATCGCATCCAATCTTTTTTCTACAGAAACCTGACATCTATTGTATGTGACCAGCATTCTTCTGTAGTATTCAGCACATAATCCTTTCATTTTCTTTATAGTTTTCTTCAATTATTCCACAATATTTATTCAAACTCCAATAAATCATAATCCTACTTTAAAATCTACCGATCTTTAGCTGGTATCTCTACAGGGGGTTCCTCATTTATTTCTATCCACACTATCCTTCTTGTCAGGACCTCAAAAATATCTTGTGATCTATCTAAGAAATATGAAGTGGTGTCCAATATTTCTTCTAATCTGCTATCTATTTGCACAATCTTACACCTTTCGTCCTCAATTCTCATTTGTAGTTGGTGGATTTTCCTCCTCTGAGCTAGAAAATATTCCTTCAAAGGTTGGACATCCGCCTTCTGTTCCATAGCATCTTCTAGTGATGCTGTTAATGAAGCATTTCGTCCCTCCAAAACTACTACCTGCATTTGATATTGTGTTATGAAGAGAAATTCCTATGGCTTGGGGTACCACAATAGACAGTTTGACTCCAAAAATCAATCCTTTTCAATATGAAATAGAAATTAAATATCTAACACTAAAGGATCAGACCTCGTACCTTATTCCGAACGATTGAAGTAGATCCTTGTTGAGCTTTCCAAATTCATCTTGAATTGATAGATTACTTCCTCAACAACAAGTAAACAATACAAGCATACTATATATAATGGTGTTAGATCTATTCTAGCATATATAATCAACAATGTATAAGCATTTGAAAACATCCCATGGATAAAATATTCATTCAAACATACATTATTGGACAAGAAAAGATATTTCTATTAATATAAAATCAGAGATTACAATGGATACAACCTTTGTCGGCACGTCTGCAAATCGGAGAAACTGAATCCCCCACTTGGGCCTCCACCACCTCAATCCTCCATCTCTCGATATCAAGCTCACAAGCAAAAGGCAAGATTGGGAAGAACACAAAAGTGCTCAAAGGGACAAAGGGATGCTGGCTCAAGCATAAGTTCCAGCAACAATGGACTATAGTTTCTTTGCTCTCAATTCTATCATATGCCTTCAATGTACCATAGAATTCCTTATATAGCGTTTCAAAGGGGTAATGAAAGGTCGAATACGAGCGATCTCAAGGCATAGGGAAGGCCAGGAATCAAGTGAGTCGGATCCATATCAAGGAAAACTCCAAAAGGATTTGTATTTTGTACACATCCTGATGTATGTGGTTTTAGTGGTCAACCCGCATATATATGCGATTAGGGGTTTAAAAGTTGCATATATGGATTTTCACATGTTTTGAGGGATGGTCTAGGAAACATCAAAGGACAAAAAATGGTCCAAGGGGTCTAAGGAGTCTGCAGAGGGACAGGGGAAAGGCCATACAAGTGTGATTCACCTGGAGTGGTAAAATCAGCTATAACAGATGCCCCCTAATGTGTGAGGTTAGAGGGGTCATATGATGGACGAAATACATTATAAGTCCATCCTAGAAGTGGAGTGATGAAGGATCCTAAATGGAATACCAACCACCCAATCAGCATAGTACAATGATACAACTCCGCACATAAATGCACATACATATAGCAGTCCCAGATACATAAGAGTACAATGGCCATGAATAGGCATGATATAAGATATCACATAAGTGTTCATTACCATGTACAATATACATAGATCAGAATCTCCATGATGAAGATATACAAAGGACCATGATCTCCATAATGGCTGAAGATATATAACAGATCAAGATCTCCATAGTGGCTGGAAATGTCTGACATATACTGGAATCAAGTCACGAGAGATGAAATCTCATGAACACTAGCACGATCAAGGAGGTAGCATATAAGAGATGCCACCAATATGGAAGGTATTCTACACAAACTGCTACGAGTACATGTCCTACTAAGTGAATAGAAGTGTCGAGGTCGAACATAGTAGTCCATCGTTTGATTACCGATCATTAATGTATACTGTTAATAGACATGAGATCACCCACCGATAATGAAAATGGGAATCAAGGTACTAGAGTGCAAACTAACAAGTGTGAATAAATACGTTGAGGTCGAACACTTGAAAGGATCCATCGATCAGGGGACATTTATGTATTCCCAAATACTGTCGATGGTGAGAGAACCTGCCATTGATGACTGCAAGTCTCAAGGCACACGAAATGACTCTAGATTTCAATCCCATAATAAATGTTCTGAAGTCAATGGGATGAAATCCACTTGAAGGAGGGAATTAAGGCATCCCCCATCATCCAACATGAGGTACTCAACAAAGCTGTATAATGTGGAAGGACTCGATCATAAGGTGCATGAACCGGTAACTGTACTGGGAATGGACGACATGCAAAGTCAAGATAACTGAACAATAGCAGACTCAGGTTTCAACTTTCTTCAAAAAAGATAATAACGGTGTATGGTGACTAAATAAAGGTAGCATAGACTTGATATACAAACTGGGACATCTCTGTGACACAGAAGGCATTGACAGAGGCTCCATGGGGACTGGAAGCTTAACCAGTCCATGGAGATAAACTCAGATAAATGAGTATAGCTCCTAAATTCAAACTATAAACCCAACCAATGGATGTGATATACAGTGCTCTGTTCGAAGGCAACACAACTAGACAACTACCAAAGATAACATCTTTCCTCATCCGGATTTTTGGTTTTTTGATTTTTTTGGACTTTTTCAAATATTTAAAAAGCTTGAAAAAGAATAAAACTGCTTTATAGTTATAGACTAGGAGGATATGAGTGTCATAGGGGCAAACAAACTAGTTCCAAGCAGTGGAACATACCTATGCTCAATGCAAGGACACATGTGTAGGATATCGACACTCGGGGGAAAATCCCCTCCTGGTAAAAAGGGAATCAAGCTACAAAAGATATAAAATATGGCTCTGCATGGCTAGACATGAGACAAGCTTGAGCTATATGGCTGATACTCAATATCAGGGAAGTTGACATAAAGCTCAATAAGGCAGGAAAATATCATGATAATGCAATTACAACTTGACATACGGGAGTCCTAAGGGAAATAGGCCAGCAAAAGATCAAGAGGAGTATGAGGCTCTTGCAAAATGTCATGGTGGTACTATAAGGGACTCCCAGACCTAAGAGAGGACTCACAACATGGGTACCAGATGCAAAAAGAGAGCTAACTAGGACACCCATGTATAGGAAAGCTCTACCATTCACATAATATCACTTCTAACAGCAGCATGAAGGTTCCGTGATACCATGGAATGGGTTCGTACCTAAGGTTAATATGGAATGGTCATAAGGCAATGCATAAGTGCAAGTGTATGTGAAATCCTAACCTATATGCCAGTTCAGACATAAATACCTGTGATAGGCACGAATGGGTCAAAACCTCGAAGAGAGTGTACAACAATTGGACCCTACATGACAATCATATTAGTCAAAAAATAGTCAATAAAGAATCCAAACTATAGGATATAGGGAGGATTCATCATGACAAATGCACCCAAAGGAAGCAATGCAGTGAACGATGGGACATAAAAAATGAAAGTAAGGTGAAGACCCAACATTCACGCATCCACCACCACCCCCATGAGGGTGACCACCGGTGTAAAGACCGAGATAAGGGAGTCAACATCATTCACAAATGGAGTATAGGGTGGAATGTGGCCACTCCCAAATCTATGAGCATGGTAAGGGGCTGTGATGCCCCCAAATATGAAACCAGGGTCCGCACTAGGACCAAAGACGGGTGATAGAATACCAGGCATGCCAAAAATAAAAGGACCCAAACTCAGGAGAGCATAAATATACTCAAGTAACCACGATACGAAAGGCCAACTAGCACACAAAGAGCACACTGCTAAGAAAATCTATAGCCAAAATACAAGTAAACCAAGGGGAGGATATGTGAGCTCCCGAATGTAGTAGGTATGTCTCACCTAGGAGAGGCTCGAAACTCCCATACACTACAAGTGGAGGTATGTAACCAATTATAGTGGCCCTTAGCTTCAACGCATAAAGTGATTGTGCTGTCCGACCTCTACCTGGCTAGGACACCTAGAGAATAACCTCTATGAAGTACCCCCTTGATAACCTAGGTAAGGCAACTAAGGTCACCTCAATATAATCAATGCTCAGGAAGACAATCACAAGCGGGATTGACCGTATGGGTAGGGTAGAAAAGCTTGAAACTCCTGAAATAGCCCCCAGATATGAATACAATCTTGGAAATATCACTGGTGCTACTCAGTTACAACTAGGGGTCATCCCAATCATAACCGCTCACACTGCCTTGTGCTTGACTCCCTTTTGAGAGGAGGATCCTGAGAAACACCAATTATACCAAGAAATTTCACACTCTTACCTGGACAGACACATACATGTTGTTGTTTAGTGGTCTTGTAGAATTTACTCACAATGAACTATTCCAAGACCCTAAAACCTAATCTTGTTGGTGCACCCTATAAAAGAAAAGAGTGTAATTCATTTTATTATGCGTTGATTTTAATTGGCTGTAATTACTCAAAGGGAAATGGCCGTGAAACTAATGACATTATGACTCAGTAGTGAAATAAATATGCACACCATAACAAACAATGCTAAGTGCAATCTTTGTCAAATGAAAAATAGGGTATGCCACTACATGAGATGCTTAAATATATATTCCTTTCTGAATGCCAATGCAATCCTTCCTATATGAAAGCCTAAATAAAACTCTCATCCAAGAAATCCAATGCAAGTACCTCCTCACATCCATATCTAAAATGCAACTAAGAGTGAAACTACTTTGTATTTTTCAATATAAAAGAATGAAAAATGTAATAAAAGTCATATAAAACTCTTAATCTCTACAGCAAGTATAAAAGACAAGCCCAGCAAGACACTGAGACAAAAAAGAGTAATGCACTAATGGCAAAACAAAAAGGATAAATGACTAAAACTACTTTCAAATAAAAATCAATGAAAAAGCGGTCTCTGGTTGCAAAAGAAGCATCCAACAGACAACATCAAACCCAAGGAAGACCCAACCACACTCACAACCCACCCAACAACTTCCCACAACATCAAACTCACCAAAAGGGAGGATGTACGCGACTGTTTAAAGAATAGCTACATATATACATGACTTTTGGCCAAAAACCTGTGTGTATACGTGGATTTTGGCCAAAAACCTACGTGTATACGTGACTTTTGGCCAAAAATCCACGTATGTACGCGACTTTTGGCCAAAAACCTGTGTATACAGAGAAGGCAGTGGTAAAAAGTAGGCCAAGGGTGAAAGCAATAAAGGGGAGTGTCAATGGATGAACATACTATAAAATGCAACACAAAAACAAGGAGAAACAAAGAGCAAGTCAATAATATCAAGCCCATTGTGCCCGCAAAATTCCAAATAAAAACAAGGAACATCCCCAGCAGAGTCACCAATTCTGTTATGGAGAGAAATTCCTATGGCTTGGGGTACCACAACAGACAGCTTGACTTCAAAAATCAATCCTTTCCAACATGCAATTTAAGTTAAATATCTAACACTAAAGGATCAGACCTCGTACCTTATTCCGGATGGTTGAAGTAGATCCTCGTTGAGCTTTCCAACTTCAACTTGAATTGATAGATTACTTCCTCAACAACAAGTAAACAATAAAATCATACTATATATAATGGTGTTAGATCTATTCTAGCATATATAATCAACAATGTATAAGCATTTGAAAACATCCCATGGATAAAATATTCATTCAAACATACATTATTGGATAGGAAAATATATTTATATTAATATAAAATCAGAGATTACAATGGATACAACCTTTGTCGGCACGTCTATGAATTGGAGAAACTGAATCCCCCACTTGGGCCTCCACCACCTCAATCCTCCATCTCTCGATAGCAAGCTCACAAGAAAAAGGCAAGCTTGGAAAGAACACAAAAGTGCTCCAAGGGACAAAGGGATGCAGACTCAAGCATAAGTTCTAGAAACAATGGACTATAGTTTCTTTGCTCTCAATTCTCTCATATGCCTTCAATGTACCATAGAGTTCCTTATATAGATTTTCAAAGGGGTAATGAAAGATTGAAACCGAGTGATATCAAGGAATAGGGAAGGCCAGGAGTCAAGTGAGTCGGATCCATGTCAAGGAAAAATCCAAAAGGATTTGGATTTTGTACACATCCCGATGTATGTGGTTTTAGTGGTCAAACCCATGTATATACGCGATTAGGGGTTTAAAATTCACGTATATGGATTTTCACATGTTTTTAGGGATGGTATAGGAAACATCAAAGGACAAAAAATGGTCCAAGGGGTCTAAGGAGTCTGCAAAGGGACAGGGGAAAGGCCATACAAGTGTGATTCACCTGGAGTGGTAAAATCAGCTATAACATATTGTTTCTCTCTTTCTTCAGTGGAAGCCTTCTCTGATTCTAACTCAATGACCTTGTTTTGTAGTTGGACCTTCTCTACATTTAGAGTTTTGTAGGACACCTGAAGGTCAGTTTTCTCAGTTTTCAACACTTAATGCTCTAACTGTAGCCTCTGTAATTCTGCCAAGTTGTTCTGAGCATCTTTCTCTGTTTTCTCTACAGAAACTTCTAAAGCCATCTTATTTTCCTACAGAGTCTGGAGTTCTATCTTTGAAGTCCTCACTTCATTCTGCATGTCCTCAAATTTCCTCTTCAACTTATGACATTCATCTCTCTCTTTCTAGCCTCTTCTTCTTTAGTTGTCTTATTTTTCTGTGCAGTTTTTCCTTTTTCGCCTATAGTAGTGGTTTTCTATTTAAATCTCTTCCTTAAGGAAGTCATGTTCTTTGCATTTGTAAATATTTCCTTGTCTTTGTCCCATAAATTGGTGTATTAAAAATGAACATTTGCCTCCTTGCAATGATATGCAACTTTATTTTGGGAGTCATTCCTGTGAAAATTCATCTCACCAAAATGGAAGTGCTCCAGCTCCTCCATGAATTCTGTAGTCTATTTCACCTTTGAAAACTTATAACTCCCCAGCGAGAAAGGTATGTCAGGATATGCCACCTTCTTGTGTTCGAACAAGAAACTTCCAACACCATCAATGTATACCTTCATGACTGCTTCTTTATGTAGCACATAATCAGTGGCATATTTAGGGAGTAGAGAAGGTGCCTTGGAGCCACCATACATTCCTTCGTCAGTCAGATAATAACTTCCATATTGTTCAATAACTTTGAACGCTTCTTCTGACATGCAGTTGCATTCAGTCGGGAAAATTAGGGTGTACAAAGGAATGATGAAGTGTTCACATATCTCTTCGTAGTGGCTATAATATTTGTGTGCCCAAAATAGATTTTATACAGTGTATATAAGGGTCCTATCCATATCCGAATTACACCTCAAGGTTGGAAAAGACTAGGTACATAGTATATAGTCAACCAAAATAGAGCTCATGTAGAACTCTGACTTCTTCTGTGACACTCCTCCCAAGGCTGAAGATATGCATGTTGAGAGGCTATTGGACACTATGTTTGCCCAATTGAATATGGTTCCTTGAGTGGCCATATAGAAAATAATTGGTATCCATCCCAATTTGAATCTTTTCCCATGAGCTCTCCCAAAAATGCTATTCAGCATTAGTGCAATAAATCTTTAAGGGGTCCAGAGAGTGGTTGTATCACATCCTCCTAATGCCCTGGTTCGAAAGTTCTTCCCTGGGATCATCATTATTTAGACTGTTTCAACCAGGTCCAAATTTGTCTCTTTTAACCAGCTTTCAGTGAAGTAAATTTGAGCAGGAGGCAGGTGATATGCCATTGAGACATAAAAGCAGGACTGTATGCAGCATATCCTTGTTTGGCAGTATTTTCCAGGGTCATCGTAGTTACATCTACCCTAGGCATAATCCAGCCGATCACTTCTGAGCATGGGAACAACTCAAGTCTAGTGGCTACCTTCATAAGATCTGATTTCTCAATGTTTGCATAAATATTTAGCTCTTCAAATCATGCATCAAGCACATTTTGATTTACAATAATCCTATATATTTCACCCCATTTATAATCTGACTCTACCCCGGTGGTAGCCTTGGTATCTTCATATAGGTATTTAACTTTAGTGATGATTTCAACCTCTGGTTCTCCCTCGGCAATAGGATCCTTCTTCTTTTGTCTTTTAGACATATCTCCTTTGAAATAGTCACCCTGTCATAAACCAAGCATGTTCTCATACCACTGGAGCTTTTAGTTAGTGTTTTAGTAATGAAGAAAAACTATAACAACCTATTTACCTCTTCCATATGCATTCTCACAAATAAACTATACAGAGCATTAATGCATAAAAGAAAATGACAAGGAAAAATAAATCCTCTAAGTCCACTATTTGCAACTAAAACACAACCCTGATAGAAAACTCATCACTTAATCCGAACTGCATTCGAACTAAACTAATTCCTCTGGTAAAACATGAATACACTATCAATATGGCTAAATCCTCAAAATATGAGACCCTATGCTATGATCTCATCGCAGAAATCCCCAACTCGATTGAGAATCAAAAACCTTTCGTCGTCAACGAAAAAAGGGTAAACGTATATGAAAATTGAAAACCTCCCCCTGGACGTCCATAAACAACCCCAAAATAGGTGGTGCGAAAAGCATAACGCTTTTCGGCACTGACTACCTAATCTTTTAGACAGGGATGAAATAACCATAATGGCTCAAAATTTAGGCTCAAAAACCCCTACTACCAAAGAAAACTGTTAAACCAGCCTACCGCGAGGATAAATATTCTTTCTAATGGACAATCGACACAATCTACAGGAAAACCTAACGAGGACAGACCGTGGTTCTCAAGATGACCAAAAAGAAAAAAAAGAAAAAAATAGACCATGGTTGGCCTACCTGGAAAATGGTGTACAATCGGCGGGAAAAACCCAAAATCTCCATGCAGCATGCCACTCGAGCGAAATTCAGACAGCTGAGCAAAGTAGTATAGCTCAATTCGACAAGGACGGAGCAGACGCGGTTTTTAATTTAGGATAATAATAAAAAATGATCCACCACTATATATAATAACCCTTGGTAAAATATATTGGTGGGAAAAAACTCTCATCGGCGGGAAAAAACCTATCGGCGGGCGGAAGCACTACATATCGGATGGATAGTTCACTAAGAAGCCACAATGGCAGGCGACAGACAGATTATGGGTTCCATGACCAACTAAAATATTCGGTGATCAGAGGCTCTAAGAACTATGCATCGGCGATTCAAACCTTAACACTTCTGCAGTGTCAGCAAGTCAAATCTAAACACTGGCTTAGTGTCGGTAATCCCGAGCACTAAACACCGCCAATAGTTATGCATCGGCGATCAAAAAGACTAATCACTAACACATCAAAACATCAAGACATAGTATACTCTGCAGTGTTGGAAATACAAACGACAAGCCCTACGAAATGGTGATTGAGGCCTAGAAAATCTCAGGTAACAACAGTTAGGGATTCTCCCTAATAAAAGTTCCCAATTAGCCCGTTACTATTTGGTATGGGGAATCCGTCCAGTTTACGGTCTGGCTACCATAGGTCAAGTAACAAATTAAAATGTTTTACCAATTACGGCCCAGTCCATCATGTATATTTTTAGTTATTTGTGTTTAAAGTATGATGTGCAAGTGTCTAACTAAAATGCAAACAATAGAGATAACGAGGAGGGTCACAATGTGATGTGCAGGTTCTTACATCTCGTCTTACCTCTCTCGCATCTAAATCACAAACAACAAGAAACTAACTAAGACTTATTAACCTATCCCTAGGGTGCAAAACTATCATTAGTGGTGAGTAATGTATTTCAATGCATGCATTAGGAAAGATCACAGATAGTTGTTAATTGTTTCAGAACACATGAACATCAATGGAAATATAAACAACAAGATAGCTTATTGTTAATCACAACATTCATTACTCAAAGTGGAAATTTCACAAAACAAACCAAAGTACATTCATAACATGAAAAGAAATTCAATGAGTTAGAACGATCTCACAGTTAATGGAAATAAGCTGAAAATGAAAGAGTTCACATTCAACTCGTCCATAGCAAAACATTTGAAACATTCCACAAAAATTTCTCCAGTAGAAACATGTAACTCTTTATTATAAAAGGAAATAGTTCTTCTTATAATACAGTCTCAAAAATGGTCTCGGAAAAAAGTCCCCTCTACATCTAAACTATCCTACATTTATACAAAAACAAGACCCTTGGGATTCCCCTCAATGACTTTTGAGCTTCCCTAACCTTTCATTTCCAAAATTTTGTCTTGTAGAATTTGCACATAATTAATACAATATATTACATTTTGAATCAAAATTTTAGAACACTTTATGAAGAGGGACCAGCTTGGTCGTTGATGAACTTCTTCCATGCCTGGGCCTCTGCTGCTTTGCCTTCATATTTGGAAAGCTCAAGAAATTGGATATTAATCTCATACTTAGCATCCTGGTTCGTTACCCCTTCTATCCTTCCAGGACTCAGGTGTAGATGATCTTCTAGTAAATGTATACTTACTGCTGCATGTGCCACTGCATTCTTTAAAATCCATTCATCTAGATCCTTGACTTGTTGGATCTCTTGCTCATCTTCCTGATATCTGTTTTGTAGATGTTCTATAAACAATTCATGTTCTGGTATCCCTTCCAATATTTTCTCTACAGAAATATGGCATCTATTATATGTGGCAAGCACTCTCCTGTAGTATTCGGCACATGCTCCCTTTGTTTTCTTTACAATTTTCTTGAATTATTCTGCCACATTAATTGCAAATTCCAATAAATCATACTCCTGTTTTAAACTCTACTGATCCTTAACTGGTAACTCCGCGGGAGATTCCCTATTTGTTTCTTTCTATACCATTCTTCCCATTAGAATCTCCAAAATATTTTGAGATCTGTCCAAAAAAAATGAAGTAGTGTCCAAAATCTCCTCTAATCTCGTGTCTATTTGTAAAATTTTACACCTTTATTCCTCAATGCATATCTGTAATTGGTGGATCTTCCTTCTTTGAGTTAGAACATATTATTTCAAAGGCTGGAAGTCTGTCTTCTGTTCCACAGCATCTTTCAGTGATGCTGTCAATGAAGTATTTTGTTCTTCTAATGTTGCCACATGTATTTGATATTGCTTCTCTCTTTCCTCTGTGGTAAAATTCTCTATTTCTAACTTAGCAACCTTGATTTGTAACCGGTCCATCTCTGCACTTAGATTTTCATAGGATACCTGAAGATCATCTTTCTCAGTCTTCAACATTTGATGCTCTAGCTGTAGCTTTTGTAATTCAGCTAAGCTATCCTGAGCATTATTTTCCATTTTCTCTGCAAATATCTCTAAAGCATTCTTATCAACTTGGAGAGTGTGGAATTTCATTCTTGAAGTCTTAACTTCATTGATCATGTCTTCATATTTCCTTTTCAGCTTTTGACCTTCATCCCTTTCCTTTTTCAAGGTTTCTTTCAATTGTGCTGCATTTTTTCTTGACTGCTCTAGGTCCGTCATAAGCCTATCTACATTGTCTTCATTTGCTTGGGTTAATGCCACCCCAGCTCTTGCTATCAATCTTGGATCTGTATCTATTCCATGCACCAGGGTTTTATATGTTATTATCTTTCTTATCTGTCCTCCAGTTTCAACCTTTTTCTCAGTTCTTTTTACAATCCTTTTCTTCTCCTTATCATAGAAAATAGTACTGAAATCAGGAACCTCCTCCCCTTCTATAGGCATCAAAGGGATCAAATTTATTCCAGAAAATGAAGCTTGTCCCAATGTACTTCCAGAAGATGCAGCAGGCTCTGGGGGATCAGGATTATATTTTCCTCGTCCTTGATCTATGTGATCTTGTCCTCCCTATGTATCTACTTACTCAGTAGTCTGTTGGTCCTTTTGAGATCCTGTTAATCTCAAACTTTCACTTTCTTCCTGCCTTTTCTTGATTTCCGCTTCTTTGTTTCTCTTCCTCTCCTCCTCTTCTTTCCTTGATGCTTCCTCTATAGCTCACCTTCTTTCTTCTTCTTCATTCTTCATCCAACTCTCTGCTTCCTATGCTAGCCTTCTAGCATCTTCTTCTCTCTTTTTTTCCTCTTCTTCTTCCAATGTCTTAGTCTTCTCCGAAGTTTTTCCCTTTCAACCCATAGTGGTTATTTTTTGCTTGAAACTCTTTTTTAGGGAGGTTATGTTCTTTGCACTTCTACATGTTTCCTCGTCCTTGTCCCAAAAGTTGGTATATTCGAAATGAATGCTTGCTTCCTTGCAGTAATCTGCTACTTCATTTCGGGAGTCATTACTGTGAAAATTCATTTCACCGAAATGGAAATGCTCGAACTCTTGAAAAAATTATGCAACCTATTTTACCTTTGAAAACTTATAACTTCCAATCCAGAAAGGTATTGCAGGGTATGCTACTTTTTTATGTTCGAATAGAAAATTTCCTACACCATCAATATAGAACTGCCTAATTGCCTCTTTGTGTAGTACATAGTCAGTGACATACTTAGGGAGTAGGGAAGGGGCTATGGAACCACCATACATTCTTATATACAACCCTTCCTCAGTCAAATAATAATCTACGAACTCCTCGATGACTTTGAATGCTTCTTCATACATGTAGTTGCATTTAGTCACGAAAATTATGGTATGAAAAGAAATTATAAAGTGTTCGCATATTTCCCTGTAATAGCTATAATATTTATGGGCCCATAATAATTTGTATGCTATGTATACCGAGGTTTTGTCTCTCTCCCAGTTACATCTCAAATATGGAAAAGGATGAGTACACAGTATACAATCAATCAGTATAGAGCTCATATAGAACTTTGATTTCTTTTGTGATACCCCTCCCAAAGCTGCGGATATGCATGCTGAGAGGATATTTAACACTATGTTTGACCAATTAAAAATGGTTCCTTGAGTAGACACATAGAAGATGATTGGTATCCATCCTATTTTGAAGCTCTTCCCGTGAGATCTACCAAAAATCCTATTTAGGATCAGTGCGATGAATCTATAGGGAGTACATAGAGTAGAGGTATCGTACTCTCCGGAAGGTCTAGTCTAGAAGTTCTTTCTCAGTATCATCATTCTTTTAACTATTTCTACCAGATCCATAGCTGTCTCTTTCAACCAACTTTCTGTCAAGTAAATCTGGGCATAAGGCAAATGATATACCGTAGAGACATATGCAGGACTATATGCAGCATAGCCCTACTTAGCAGTATTTTCAAGAATCATTGTAGTTCCATTTTTCCTAGGCAGAATCCATCCTATCACCTCTGAACAAGGGAACAATTCAGGTATTGTGGCTTCTTTCATGAGGGCTGATCTCTCAATGTTTGCATAAATGGTTAGCTCCTCGAAACCCACATCAGGTATGTTCTGATTGTCAATCATCCTGCATATCTCTCCCCATTTGTAGTCCGGTTCGACCCCGGTGGAAGCTTTGGTGTCTTCACATTTATACTCAACCTTGGTGATGATCTCAACCTCAGGTCCTCCTTCAACCATAGGACCCTTTTTCTTTTTTCTCTTCAACAAATTTTCTTTACAATAATCAACATGTCACAATCACAGCATGTTCTTAGACCCATTGAGATTTTATCAAGTGTTTTAACAATAAACAAAAACTATATAAATTTGTTTACCTCCTCCATATGCATTCTGAAAAATAAATTACACACAGTATTCAATGCATGAAAAAAAATGACAAGGAAAAAGAAAAGTCTTGTAGGTTGTGTCTTAGAAACACCTAAATCCACTGTCTGTAAAACTCACAACCCCAAGAGAAAAATAAAAATTCTCTATCTAAAACCTAGGATGCATTCGAACTAATCCAATATCACATAAAAGTGTGAATCACACTATTTCTACTGCTAGTCTTCGAGAACCAACTTCAAAGCATTAGACCCTATACAACGCTCTTCATGTCGGCAAAAACCCTAACCCGACCAAAAATGGAAAACCTCCACCATCCCATGAAATATGGTAAGTGCAAGTAAAATGTTTAAATCCCCCCCAGATGACCATGGACAACCAAAATAATGGGTGGTACAGAAATCGAAATGCTTGTCTGCAGCATGCCCTAATCTTTCGCACTAGAGCAAAAACATCCATAACAGCTCAACAATCATGTAACCTCAAAATCCTCCTGCTAAAGAAAACTGTAAATAGCTAACTCTTCACCCTTAAATAAAACATCATGCACACTGCAAAGACAAACATCCCTTTATATGGGCAAACCTAACTCATGGAAAACCTAACCTAGAAAAAACCAACAGTTCCAAATTGACCAATAAAACCCAAAATAACAAGGTCATGGTTCCCCTACCTGGAAAACACTAGTGTAGTCGATGGGATGACCAAAATCTTCATGGTGGAAATGCTAGTGAATCGATTTTGGATAGATGGGCACATGAATCGATGCAAATGAAAATTACTGGAGAAAACAACGAGTGATAATATGGATAACCAATAAAATAATGCTCCCTTACTTATATATAAACCTCAAAGGAAACTGTCGGTGGGACAAAACCCTATCGGCAGTCACTTCCTAAGTCAATCGGAAGAGAATTCTAGATGGTAGCTGCAATAGTGGGCGCAAAAAAAAATATGGACCAAATAGAATTTTAAAACATCGGTCATCGACAGCTCTAAACACTAAGTGCGGAAAGATAGTTCAGATGATAGCCGCAACGGCAGACACAAAACTAACTACGGACCTGTGATAAATTTTAAGTATGCCGGCATCAGCACCACTAAGCACTACATACGGAACCTCAAGACTGAACATCTTTCACAGTGTCAGCAGCACCAAGCAATATCATCACGTGTATCGATGATTGGAACACCTAACCTGTAAGGAATCAATGAGAAAACAACTAACATTCGAAATTTTTATCAACTGCCTCCCGCAACGTCGGCAACGTAAAAGACTAATACTCTTGTTCACTGTTGTAGACCATTCTGATAGCGATAAAACGTTGTCAGTAATCAAAGTGCTACGTATTAAGCCCGAAAAACAAACAAATACAAAAGAATCCACGGTTTTGGCATATCGATGAGGAAGACGGGAGTACCTCCGATATACTAGACCATTCAACTTCCGCAATGGCGGAAATATAGTTGACTATGTTTCCGATATCAAAAGGATAACCAACTAATCTTTCGATACAAAAAATGAAAGGATCAAGTCTTAAGAAAAATCTGATCTTCAGCTCAGCTTTAGTGAAACTGAACAACCCTAGTCTAGAGCTAATAGAAGCAAATCAAAAGGAGGGCCCTAAAATTTAAAATTTTGGGAAAAAGGTTGCAGCTGCAACAATTGGTGACTACCTAGTGAACACAGATCTCTAAAAAATTTATTCTTTGATCAATAGATTGTTTTGACAATACCAACATGCTGAATTCTTCAAGATCTCAGGATTTCCCAAATGGCAGATGTATGCACTTTAATCATTGATGATAGTCCAATTTAGGGAACATGGAAACCAATATTTCAAAGTCCAGATAACTCTTTTGAGGCCAGGAATATCAGTTTTATTTATTTTTCTCTATCTTTGAGTAGTTTCCAGGTTAGACACCACAGGATTGTAACATATGGTAAACATATATATTCGTTTGTTCCTCATTCCCATGTCATTTTGCACTTTTGGTGCTTTTGGAATTTTGTCCTCTTTTGAGTCCCACTGCATGCCTTCTTTCTGAAATTTTTAATTCAGGTTCCTCTATCCATAGTGTCCTTTTGTGTGAGAGATATATTTATTTTTTAGCTCACGGATAGAGAATATCTTTGGCAATCTTATACGTACTAATATGTTTCAGTACTTTTCTTTGATACATATTTCTTTTCCGAGGAGATTTTGACTCTTATTTGCCTTTTGGCTTTCCATTCCTGGCATGGAATCATTTAAATGTAATATAATGTTTACCTTGCTTCCTTTCCATGGGTCTTTTACTATCACTCCCTAAGAAATTTTTGGTGTGAGATGAATGGAGCCTCTAAATAGTATTCTGGACCTTTTGATCCTTAGGTATTTCACAAGGATTAAGTAGGACTTCAATGTGTTCATAGCCATTCAGGAAAACTGCTAAACTTGAAGAAGTTTTGAAATGAATTAATAGTACATAGTCTTGTAATAAAGATTTTAGTTAATCCAAAATTTTGATGAAATCCATGCAACCAAAGGTTGTGCTTCTTTATTAAACATTACCATCAATCAAACCCTAACTAAAACAAAAACAAAAAATCCTAAAAAATAAAACAAACCAATAGTTTATTTATGTACAAAACAACAAAATAAAAGATCAAGAAAAATAAGGTTTGAGAACTAAACCATTTACTGGTAAGTTCTCTTCCCATCCTTGTAAGTCTTGCAACTTGTAAGTTGAGGGGCAAAGCTTTGCTGCAATTTGAAAAGGGCTTCAATATTTCATGTTCATGCTTAAATCTTTCTTTGGCTTTGGACCTAGACTCTTCTGACTTCAAAAGATTATAGATTCTGATCTGCAAGATTTCATTATCAGTACCCCTATATTCCTGAGCTATTATGGAAGATGGTAACAGAATGTTGGGAGGAAGGATAGTTTCTTTTCCATAAACCGGAGTGTATGGTGACACACTTAAGGAATCCTTGGGTGTGACTCTATCAGCCCAGAGAGCATTAGGTAACGCTAAATGCCAACTTCTTTGATTCTCTGTTATGGTTTTCTTTAGGATTCTAATCATATTTTTGTTTGTGGATTCTGATAAGCCATTTCCTTATGGGTAATAATTTGTAGAATAATGCAACTTGATTCCTCTTTCATTAGCAAATGCAATTAATCTAATAGAACAAAATTAAGTATCATTATAAAAAACCAGGGAAATTGGAACCCCAAACTTGGTCATTATATGATTCTACAAGAAATCCATGATTGCATCTTCATTTAATTTTTGTAATGGAATAGCCTCAACCCATCTAGTGAAGTAATCAATTGTTTTCAGAATATACTTGTGCTACAAGGAAGAATTTGGGTTTATTTCCCCAATAATATCAATGCCCCATTGGTCGAATGGTTCTGATATAATTACAGGTTTCAATGGTCCTACTACTTTGGCTTGTCTTCCAACACACTTCTGGCAGGAATCACATTTTCTAACATGAGCATGCTCATCCTTAAACAGTGTAGGCCAATAATATCCAGCTCTGAGAATATTATGTGCTGTTGTATCTTCAGAAAAATGACCTCCAATAGGCCCATCATGCAATTATGCAATGACCTTCTTTGCATCTTCCTAGTCAAAGGACCTGAGAAAAACTCCATCATAGTTCTTTCTGAACAATACTCCATCAATTATCTGATATGAAGCTGATTTCAGACTTAATTCCCTTCATTGTTTGGGACTCCAATGCTCTAGTAGATACCCTTCTTGAAGGTAATGGACTAAGTCTCGGTACCATAAATCTAGAGCTGTAAACAAAGGACATACATCCACCATATGTAACTCTGCTTCATTATCCCAACTGTTTTCTTCATTGTTTTGGCCTTTAGTCATTGGTTTACACAATCCTTGTCCTTTTACTATGGATGCTAGTTTGAACTCAAGATCATATTCTTGTAAGGCAGTCACCCAGTTGCCTCTTCTTTCTCCTAATTTCTTTTGTACAAAAAGAGATCATATAGCTGGGTGTGGAACTATCACTTTAGTGTGATTCTTAAGTATATATGGCCTGAATTTTTTTACCGCTTTAAAAACTACATAAGCTTGTTTTTCAACTGCTGGATAATTCAATTCAGCTCCCTATGGACCAGTGCTCATAAATGATATGGGGTACTCATTTCCCCCATCTTCCTTCTGTGTAAGCACAACTGCCAATGAATCATCAAACGCAAAAGTGTACAGAATAAAATCCTTTTCAAAATTTTGACTTTTGAGTGATGGTACATGAGTGACAAATGTTTCTATCTTATTGAATGCATTCTTCTCAACATCAGTCCATTTGAATTATACACTTTGTTTAACCATTTGCTGAAAAGGTATGACAATTTGAGCAAAATCTGGTACAAACCTTCGCACAAAATTGATTGTCCCCAAAAATGATTGCACCCTTTTTGTTATGGGGTAAAGGGATATTTTCTATGGCTTTAATCCTTTCTGGGTCTATGGAGATCCGTTTATTAGAAACCACGTGACCCAGTATCTTTCCTTTTGTGACTACAAACACGCATTTTTTAGGATTTAGTGAAATACCATATTTCCGACAATGTTCAAAAATTTGTTTAAGATGAAATGCATGTTCCTCTCTCTTTTTCAAAAATATTGTGACATCATCTAGATAAATCACAACACTACGACCAATCAGACTACAGAAAGCTATATACATGGCCCTCTGGAAAGTAGCTCCAACATTAATAAGTCCAAAGGGAATTCTCCTATATGCAAAAGTTCCCCACTTGGTTTTGAATGTGGTTTTAAGCCTGTCCTCTTCAGCTACTAATACTTGATTGTAACCAGAGAATTGATCTAATAATGAAAACAATTGAGAAATTGAAACCATCTATTGTATTTGCTCCATGGGTGGGACCGGATAGTTATCTTTATTTAACGCACAATTAAGGTTTCTGAAATCTACACAGAGCCTGATTTCTCCTGAATTTTTTCCTACTGGTGCCAAATTAGAAACTCATTCTGAATGTCTGACTTTGAATATGATTTTAGCATCCAACAATTTTTTTACTTCACTTTGAATTAAAGGTTCCAGCTTAGGATGCATCTTCCTCAAAGGCTGTTGATAAGGCTTGATTCCACCTTTAATTGGGATAACATGTTGTATGATCTTTGTATCATAAGTTTTAAGCTCTTCATAGGTCCAATAAAACACATCTTTGTACTGTTTGAAAAGATCAATGAACTTACTTCTTTCGCCCGGAGAACAACACTTCCCCAAATTTACATATTTGGGTTCAACTTCAGTCCCCAAATTTATCAGCTCGAATTGTAAGGACGAGCTATGAGTCTTGACATTTGTTGGCTTTATAAATTTGTTATCTATTTCAAACATTCATTCCAAGGTATTGAATCCTTTAGGAATAAAGTTCCAAAATTTTAATTTTGCTTGATGTTCTTCATCATCTATTATTGCTCCTTTGAAAGTCTCATCATTCATCAAACAATCCAAAATTTTCTGATCATCATCAAAAACCCGTAGATTGGTGATCATATCTGGAACAGAAGGCCTAAAAAGTAATTCAATAGAGCATCTATTATTTCAAGGTACTAGCCTTGCAGCTGAGGTAGCTAGTAAATAAGCTGCTGCATTCTTTAATCTAGGAATGGACACAATATTGAATGTATAAAAAATTGCAAGCAAATCCCAAACTTCATTCTTGTAAGATTTCAAATGTGGTGAAATACAGTGTATCTTATTTCAAATTTGTTTAACAACTATTTTAGAATCTCCATATACTTTCATATTTTTTACTTTCACTTCAATTTCTTTTTTAAGTCCCTGAACTAGTGCTTCGTATTCGACTGTATTATTGGTGCATTCAAACTCTAACCTACAAGAAAGAAAATGTTTATTTTTTCTTGGATCAATCAGGAAATAGCTAGCTCCTGATCCCTCCAATGTTTTAGAACCATCAAAATAAAGAGTCCAAAAACTATCTACTTCTACTGAATTTAAATTACAGGCTACATCTGAAACTAGATGTACTATATTACAGTCAATCTCATCAGCTCGTGAAAATCAAAGGAGATCGAGCTAGGTATCACTGGTAATTTCTCGGTTCCAATTCAATGAAATAATTTCCCAACACAGATTTTATTGGTCCATTTTTTCCCTCTAACTGAGTAACATTGTACTTCATTTGAGGCTCTCTTAATACTTTTATCTGATTGGGACTTCCCTTATGAGGCAAACATAAGTGTGACCAATCTAACGAAAAATATCTGTCTAGCCTTGTCGACCGTTCTCGACTAAAAACCAATCCATAAGCATCTGGTATGTCTGCTACTACAATGTAAATGTACTGACATACCCTCTCATCTGCGGATAAGCGAATCAGAACATCCTGCATTTCTCCTACTACTTTTACAGATGTCCTGTCTAACTGAAGAACCTACCAAGTAGATGGTTTAGGTTGTCCATTGATTTTGTTGCAGACTGGTAGTGGCATAACATTGACTGATGCTCCTGAGTCTACTAAACAGTTGTGTACATTGTATTTGAAAATATCAAAAGTTAGGAGAAATGCTGGAGTTTTATACTTAGAATTCCCACCCACACTTTCCATGCCAATTTCTTCCTCAGGTTGGTTGTCAGTGGGAGGATCCTCTTCTAGTATCTCAAGTGCTCTTAAAATTTTCTCCTTTTGCTGAGGTAAATTACACATTTCAAACAATGATATATTTTCTTTAGCTTTTTTAATGTCTTCCACAACATCATAACCCATCTTAGGTTCTTTGAGATTCTTCTTGAAATTATGAGTTTTATCTTCAACAGTCTTAAGAGGTGTGTTGATTTTCTTCGGATCTTCACTCAAAATGGTAAATTCAGGTATTTTAATAGTTGTAGTGTTCTTCTGTATATTCTTCATGTTTTCTTGAAGTTTCTTAATCTTAGGAAGTATTGACTTATCTTCTTTTAACAAACTCTGGCTTCTTGTAGTCACATTGGTTTCTGAGGCCATCCTCTTGTTTCAGAAAATATTCTTCTTCTGTATCAAACATAGAGACACAGTCCCATAAAACTAAAGTATCTTCCTCTTGTTTTTCTGTAGATTGATTTTTTTTTCTTCCTCCTTACCAGTTTCTGTCAGTTTGGAGTCCAATAATTGATTCATTACTAACGTCATAGATTAATCCATTGTGGGAAGTTCTTCTTAGATTGAGGCTATTGATGAAAGGTACAAAAATTATCTATGCTTACATCAGTTAAAATCATTGTTGCAGGACTGTGTGGACGAGGTTTATGTTAATTGTTGTCTTCCCTTTTTTTATAGTAAGGCTTATATGATTTGTGAGCTTCCTTTTCTTTTTCTATATCTATCACTTTGTTGGATAAATTTTTCATCATCTTCACCATCCCTTCAAAATCTTGTGATTGCTCATCCTTAGGTTTAGTTAGTAATAAAGGTTTGTTGTTTCCAAAATTCTTTTCTTTTGACTTCATAGGGTAATTTTCTATACTCTCCATGTCAACCTCTACCTTCTTAGCTTCTTCGTAGGTTTCTGCCAATGTAGGTTTAACTGATCTCTTGGAAAACATGGTGAGTTCATGCCCTAGAGCTGAGGTATAGTATTCAGTTAAGGCATTTTCAGATGGCTTGTCAGCCGCACTGAAATTTTTTAGGTAAGCAACAAATATTTGAGTGAAATTATGCACTTTTTCCTTCCTTTCTATCTTTAGAGCACTTAACCCTTTCATTAAAGCTGCATGAGTTTTCTGGACCGCACATTTACTTCTAAACATTCTCTCAAATGTGTTCCAGTCCGTGATTGAATTTGCAGGAAGTAAAAAATACCATGAGGTTGTTGCTCCTTTCAGGGTGTGTGTGAACAAACTACAGACCACATCTTCATGCTCTCCGGTGCGTAGTCCTTCTATAGTCAAGTAAAAACTTTGCAAATGATCATCTACCAGAATTCCTTCACTTGGGTCAAACTTGGGCAACATATTTTCAAAAGCCTGAGGAAAATCATGCAAGGGACGTGCCAAGTTTAAAGGTGACCTGGCCCTCGAAGCAGGTTGTGGAGGTGGTTGGTTTGCGTTTACATTAGCCATGATTCTGAGTGGAGAATGAGGTTGTGACTGAACAGGGGTATGGAAAGTTGAACAGTAAGGCGAACTTGGATCCAATTGATTTAAAGGTTGGCCAACTTCTTGTAAGGATGTTTCTACCAGTTCTTCAAGATCTTCTACCAACACTGAGTCCTCTAATTTAGGGAAATATTTTTTCTGATATTTTCTTCTAGGTTAGACAAGGATAATAGGTAACCCTCCAATCTTCTTCACATATGCTCTGGTAATTCTTCTCAAATCATCAACCACTACGTTGTCGATAGGATACAGACACCCTTTATCTTTCTCTTTAGGAGTGGGATTGTGAAACAAACTACTTTAAGAACTATCACTGGTGGAGTGATTTCGAGGAAATAGGATTCCTCAGCCATCCATGCACTGGCGGCCCTCCTTCTAGCCCCAAAAACTATTGAGGCCTAGAAAATTGCAGGTAACAACAGTTAGGGATTCTCCCCAATAAACGTTCCCAATTAGCTTGTTACTATTTGGTATGGGCAATCCGTCTGGTTTACGGTCCCGCTACCGCAGGTCAAGTAACAAATTAAAATGTTTTACCGGTTACGGCCCAGTCCACCATGTATATTTTTAGTTTTTTGTGTTTAAAGTATGACGTGCAAGTGCCTAACTAAAATGAGAACGATAGAGATAACGAAGAGGGTCACAATGTGATGCGCAGGTTCTTACCTCTCATCTTACCTCTCTTGCATCTAATTCACAAACAGTAAGAAACTAAATAAGACTTATTAACCTATCCCTAGGGAGAAAAACTATCATTAATGATGAGTAATCTATTTTAATGCATGAATTAGGGAAGATCAGAGATAGCTGTTAATTGTTTCAGAACACATGAACATCAATAGAAATATAAACCACAAGATAACGTATTGTTAATCACAACATTCATTACTCAAAGTGGAAAGTTCACAGAATAAACCAGAGTACATTCATAACATGAAAAGAAATTCAATGAGTTATAATGATCTCATAGTTAATGGAAATAAGCTGAAAATGAAATAGTTCACATTCAACTGGTCCATAGAAAAATATTTGAAACATTCCATAAATGTTTCTCCAGCATAAACATGCAACTCTTTATTGTAAAAGGAAACAGTTCTTCTTACAATACATTCTCAAAAATGGTATGGGAAAAAAGTCCCCTCTACATATAAACTCTCCTACATTTATACAAAAACAAAACCCTTGGGCTACCCCTCAGTGACTTTTGAGCTTCCCCAACCTTTCATTTCCAAAATTTTGTCTCGTAGCATGTGCACATAATTAAACAATATATTAGATTTTGAATCAAATTTTTAGAACACTTTATGAAGAGGGACCAGCTTGGTCGCTGATGAACTTCTTCCATGCCTGGGCTTCTGCTGCTATGCCTTTAAATCTAGAAGGCTCAAGAAATCGGATATTAATCTCATATTTAGCACCCTAGTTCTTTAACCGTTCTATCCTTGCAGGACTCATGCGCAGCTGATCTTCTAGTAAATGTATACTTACTACTGCATGTGCCACGGCATTCTTTAAAATCCATTCATCTAGATCCTTGACTTGTTGGATCTCTTGCTCATCTTCCTGATATCTCTTCTGTAGATGTTCTATAAACAATTCATGTTCTGGTATCACGTCCAATCTTTTCTCTACAAAAATATGGCATCTATTGTATGTAGCAAGCACTCTCCTGCAATATTCGGCACATGCTCCCTTTGTTTTCTTCACAGTTTTCTTGAATTCTTCTACCACATTAATTGTGAATTCCAATAAATCATACTCATGTTTTAAACTTTGCTGATCCTTAACTAGTAACTCTGCAAGAGATTCCCTATTTGTTTCTATCCATACCACTCTTCCCGTTAGAATCTCCAAATGATCTTGAGATCTGTTCAAAAAATATGAAGTAGTGTCCAAAATCTCCTCTAATCTCATGTCTATTTGTAAAATTTTACACCTTTCTTCCTCAATGCATATCTGTAATTGGTGGATCTTCCTTCGTTGAGTTAGAACATGTTCTTTCAAAGGCTAGAAGCCTATCTTTTGTTCCACAACATCTTTCAGTGATGATGTCAATCAAGTATTTTGTTCTTCTAATGCTACCACATGTATTTGATATTGCTTCTCTCTTTCCTTTGTGGTAGCCTTCTCTGTTTCTAACTCAGCAACCTTGCTTTGCAACCAGTCCTTCTCTGCACTTATATTTTCATAGGATACCTAAATATCATCTTTCTCATTCTTCAACATTTGATGCTCTACCTATAGCTTTTGTAATTCAGCTAAGCTATCCTGAGCATTCTTTTTTGTTTTCTCTACAGATATCTCCAAAGCATTCTTATCAGCATGCAGAGTGTGGAATTCCATTCTTGAAGTCTTAGCTTCATTCATCATGTCGTCATATTTCCTTTTCAACTTTTGACCTTCATCCATTTCCTTTTTCAAGGTTTCTTTCAATTGTGCTACATTTTTTCTTGACTACTCTAGGTCTGCCATAAGCCTATCTACGTTGTCTTCAGTTGCTTGGGTTAATGCCACCCCAGCTCTTACTATCAATCTTGGATTTGTATATGTTCCATGCACCAGGGTTTTATATGTTATCATCTTTCCCGACTATCCTCCAGTTTCAACCTTTTTCTCAATTCATTTTACAATATTTTTCTTCTCCTTATCATAGAAAATAGTACTGAAATCAGGAACCTCCTCCCCTACTATAGGCATGAAAGGGATCAAATTTATTCCATAAAATGAAGCTTGTCCCAATGTACTACCAAAAGATGCAGCAGGCTCTGGGGGATCATTATTAGATTGTTCATGTCCTTTATGTTTGTGATCTTGTCCTCCCTGTGTATCTACCTACTCAGTAGTCTGTTGGTCCTTTTGAGATCTTGTTAATCTCAAACTTTCACTTTCTTCCTGCCTTTTCTTGATTTTCGCTTCTTCATTTCTCTTTCTCTCCTCCTCTTCTTTCCTTGTTGCTTCCTCTGCAGCTCACCTTCTTTCTTCTTCTTCATTCTTCAGCCAACTCTTTGCTTCCTATGCTAGCCTTCTAGCATCTTCTTCTCTCTTTTGGCCTCTTCTTCTTCCAATGTCTTAGTCTTCTTTGAATTTTTTCCCTTTCCTCCCATAGTAGTTATTTTTTGCTTGAACTTCTTTTTTAGGTCGGTTATGTTCTTTGCACTTCTGAATGTTTCCTCGTCCTTGTCCCAAAATTTGGTATATTCAAAATGAATGCTTGCTTCCTTGCAGTAATCTGCTACTTTATTTCGGTAGTCATTCCTGTGAAAATTCATTTCACCAAAACGAAAATGCTCCAATTCCTAAACAAATTCTGTAGCCTATTTTACCTTTAAAAACTTATAACTTCCACACCAGAAAGGTATTGCAGGATATGTTTCCTTTTTATGTTTGAACAGAAAATTTCCTACACCATCAATATAGACCTTCCTAACTGCCTCTTTATGTAGTACATAGTCAATGACATACTTAGGGAGTAGGGATGGGGCTCTGGAACCACCATACATTCTTATATACAACCCTTCCTTGGTCAAATAATAATCTTTGAACTCCTTGATGACTTTGAATGCTTCTTCAGACATGCAGTTGCATTTAGTCAAGAAAATTATGGTAGGCGAAGGCATGATGAAGTGTTCACAGATTTCCTTGTAATAGCTATAATATTTATGGGCCCATAATAATCTATATGCTGTGTATACTGGGGTTCTGTCTCTCTCCCAGTTACATCTCAAATATGGAAAAGGCTGAGTACACAGTATATAGTCAATCAGTATAGAGCTCATATAAAACTCTGATTTATTTTGTGATACCCCTCCCAAAGCTACGGATATGCATGTTGAGAGGCTATTTGACACTATGTTTGACCAATTAAAAATGGGTCCTTGAGTAGCCACATAGAATATGATTGGTATACATCCTATATTGAAGCTCTTCCCGTGAGCTATACCAAAAATCCTATTTAGCATAAGTGCAATGAATCTATAGGGAGTACAGAGAGTAGAGATATCGTACTCTCCAGAAGGTCTAGTCCAAAAGTTCTTTCTCCGCATCATCATTCTTTTAACTGTTAGTACCATATCCATAGATGTCTCTTTCAACCAGCTTTCTATCATGTAAATCTGGGTGGAAGGCAAATGATATTCCATAGAGACATATGCAGGGCCATATCCAGGGTAGACCTGCTTAGCAATATCTTCAATAATCATTTTAGTTACATCTGCCCTAGGCAGAATCTAGCCTATCACCTATGAACAAGGGAACAACTCAAGTCTTATGGCTACTTTCATGAGATCTGATCTCTCAATGTTTGCATAAATGGTTAACTCCTCAAAACCTGCATCAGGTATGTTCTGATTGGAAATCATCCTGTATATCTCTCCCCATTTGTAGTCTGGTTTGACCCTGATGGAAGCTTTGTTGTCTTCATATATATACTCAACCTTGGTGATGATCTCAACCTCAATCTCTCCTTCAACAATAGGAGCCTTTTTATTTTGTCTCTTTGACATAGTTTCTTTACAATAGTCAACCTGTCACAATCATAGCATGTTCTTAGACCCATTGACCTTTTAGCAAGTGTTTTAACAATAAACAAAAACTATATCAATTTGTTTACCTCCTCCATATGCATTCTGAAAAATAAATTACACACAAGTTTTCAATGCATGAAAAAAAATGACAAGGCAAAAGAAAAATCTTCCAGGTTGTGTCTTAAAAACGCCTAAATCCACTATCTGTAAAACTCACAACCCCAAGAGGAAATAATAAATTCTATATCTAAAACCCAGGCCGCATTCAAACTAATATGATATCACATAAAAGTATGAATCACACTATTTCTACTGCTAGTCTTCGAGAACCAACTTCAAAGCATTAGAACCTATACAACGCTCTTCATGTCGGCAAAAACCCTAACCCGACCAAAAATGGATAACCTCCGCCATCCCATGAAATATGGTAAGTGTAAGTAAAAGGTTTAAAACCCCCCCGGAAGGCCATGGAAAACCAAAAGAATGGGTGGTGCAGACCGCAAAATGCTTGTCTGCACTATGCCCAATCTTTCACACTGGAGCAAAAAAATCCATAACGGCTCAACAATCACATAGCCTCAAAGTCCTTCCGCTAAGGAAAACTGTAAAAAAATAACTCTTCACCCTCAAATAAAACATCATGCACACCGCAAAGACAAACATCCCTTTATGTGGGAAAACCTAAGTCATGGAAAACCTAACCAGGGAAAATCTAACTCGAAAAAAACCAACGGTTCCAAATCAACCAATAAAACCCAAAATAAGAAGGCTGTGGTTGAACTACTTGGAAAATAGTAGTGTAGTCGACGGGATGACCAAAATATTCACGGTGGCAACGTTAGCAAATCAAGTTCGGACAGTTGGGCGTGTGAATCAGTGCAAATGATAATGACTGGAGCAAACGATGAGTGAAAATATGGATAACCAATAAAATAATGCTCCCCTACCTATATATAAACCTCGATGAAAACTGTCGGTGGGACACAACCCTATCGACAGTCACTTCCTAAGTCAATCAGAAGAGGAGTCTGGATGGTAGCAGCAATAGTGGGTGCAAAAAAAAATACGAACCCAGTATACTTTTAAAACATCAGTCATCGAAAGCTCTAAACACTAAGTGCAGAAAGATAGTATGGATGACAGCAGCAATGATGGACGCAAAACTAACTGTAGAGCCACGATAACTTTTAATTCTGTTGACATTGGCACCACTAAGCACTACATGCAGAACCTCAATACTGAAAATCTTTCGCAGTGTCGGCAACGGCAAGCACTATCATCACGTGTATCGGTGATTGGAACACCTAACCTCTAAGGCATCGACGAGAAAACAACTAACTTTTGGAACATTTATCAACTGCCTCCTGCAACATCGGCAGCGTAAAAGACTAATACTCTGGTCCACTATTATAGACCATTTCGATAGCGATAAAAAGTTGTCGGTAATAAAAATGCTAAGTATTATTCCCGAAAAACAAACAAAGACAAAAGAATCCACGGTTTCAATGTATTGGCGATGAAGATAGGAGTACCTCTGATTGACTAGACCATTCAACTTCCACAACTGCAGAAAGACAGTCGACTATGTTTTCGATATTGGAAGGATATCCAACTAATCTTCCGATACAAAAAATGAAAGGACCAAGTCTTAAGCAAAATCTAAACTTCAGGTCATCTTTAGTGAAACCGAACAACCCTAGGCTAGATATAATAGAAGCAAATCAAAAGGAGGGCCCTAAAATTTAAAATTTTGGGAAAAAGGTTGCAGCTGCAACAATTGGCAACTACCTGGTGAAGACAATTCTCTAAGCAATTTCTTCTTTGATCAACAGATAGTTTTGACAATACCAACATGCTGAATTCTTCAAGATCTATGTATTTCCCAAATGGAAAATGTATGCACTTTAATCGTTGATGATATTCCAATTTAGGGAACATGGGAACCAAAATTTCAAAGTCCAGATAACTCTTTGAGGCTAGGAATATGGGTTTTATTTTTTGTCTCTCTCTTTGAGTGGTTTCCAGCTTAGACACCACAGGATTGTAACATATGGTAAGCAGATATATTCATTTGTTCCTCATTCCCATGCCATTTTTTACTTTTGGTGCTTTTGGACTTTTGTCCTCTTTTGAGTCCCCCTACATGCCTTCTTTCTGAAATTTTTAATTCAGGTTCCTCTATCTATAGTGTCCTTTTGTGTGAGAGACATATGTATTTTTCATCTCACGGACGAAGAAGATATTTGGAAATCTTATATGTACTAATATGGTTCAGTACTTTGCTTTGATACATATTCTTTTCCGAGGAGATTTTGACTCTTATTTGCCTTTTGGATTTCAATTCCTAGCATGGAATCATTTAAATGTAATATGCTGTTTACCTTGCTTCTTTTCCATGGGTTTTTTGCTATCACTCCCTAAGACATTTTTAGTGTGAGATGAATGGAGCCTTGAAATAGTATTCTGGACCTTTTGGTCCTGAGTTATTTCACAAGGATTAAGTAGGACTTCAATGTGTTCATAGCCATTCAAGAAAACTGCTAAACTTGAAGAATTTTTGAAATGAATTAATAGTACACAGTCTTGTAATCAAGATTTTAGTTAATCCATAATTCTGATGAACTCCATGCAACCAAAGGTTGTTCTTATTTATTAAAAATTACCATTAATCAAACCCTAACTAAAATAAAAACCAAAATTCCTCAAAAATAAAACAAACCAATAGTCTATTTATGTACAAAACAACAAAATAAAAGATCAAGAAAAATAAGGTTTGAGAACTAAACTATTTACTGGTAAGTTCTCTTCCCACCCCTGTAAGTCTTGCAACTTGTAAGTTGAGGGGCCAAGATTTATTGCAATTTGAAAAGGGCCTACCCATAACTACTGAAACTTAGTGTGCTTTCCCTTTTCATCATGTGGTTGATCCCACTTAAGAACCAGATGTCCTACTTCGAATTCCTTGTTCCCAGCTTTCTGTTTATCAAACCAACGCTTCACTATTTCTTGTTCATGCTTAAATCTTTCTTTGGCTTTAGAACTAGACTTTTCTAACTTCAAAAGATTATAGATTTTGATCTGTAGGATTTCATTATCGGTACCCCTAGATTCCTGAGCTATTATGGAAGATGGTAATAGAATGTTGGGAGGAAGGATAGATTATTTTCCATAAACCAGAGTGTATGGTGACACACCTAAGGAATTCTTGGGTGTGACTCTATCATTCCAGAGAGCATTAGGTAATGCTAAATGCCAACTTCACTGATTCTCTATTACAGTTTTCTTTAGGATCCTAATTAGATTTTTGTTTGTGGATTCTGCTAATCCATTTCCTTATGGGTAATAATTTGTAGAATAATTCAACTTGATTCCTCTTTCATTAGAAAATGCAGTTAATCTAATAGAAGAAAAGTAAGTAGCATTATAAAAAACCAGGGAAATTGGAACCCCAAACCTGGTCATTATGTGATCCTGTAAGAAATCCATGACTGCATCTTCATTTACTTTTCGTAATGGAATAGCCTCAACCCATCTGGCGAAGTAATCAGTTACTGTCAGAATATACTTGTGCTGCAAGGAAGAATTTGGGTTTATTTCCCCAATAATATCGATGCCCAATTGTTTGAATGGTTCTAATATAATTACAGGTTTCGATGGTCCTGCTGCTTTGGCTTGTCTTCCAACACACCTCTGGAAGGCATCACATTTTCTAATGAGCATGTGCATCCTTAAATAGTGTAGGCCAATAATATTTGGCTCTGAGAATCTTATGTACTGTTGTATCTCTGGAAAAATGACCTCCATCAGGCCCATCATGCAATTCTGCTATGACCATCTTTGCATCTTCCTATTCTAAGCACCTGCGAAAAACTCCATCATAGTTCTTTCTAAACAATACTCCATCAATTATTTGATATGAAGCTGATTTTATATGCAATGCCCTTCATTGTTTGGGACTCCAATGCTTCGGTAGATACCCTTGTTGAAGGTAATGGGATAAGTACCAGTACCAGGAATCTGGAGCTGTAAACAAAGGACATACATCCACCATATGTAACTCCACTTCATTATCCCAACTATTTTCTTCATTGTTTTGACCTTCAGTCATTAGTTTACACAATCCTTGTCCTTTTACTATGGATGTTGGTTTTAACTCAAGATCATATTCTTGTAAGGAAGTCACCCAGTTGCCTTTTCTTTCTCCTAATTCCTTTTGTACAAAAAGAGATCGTACAGCTGGGTGTGGAACTATCACTTTAGTGCGATTATTAAGTATACGTCCTGAATGGTTTTACCACTTTAAAAACTGCATAATCCTGTTTGTCAACTACTGGATAATTCAATTCATCTCCCTATAAACCAGTGCTCATAAATGATATGGGGTACTCATTTCCCCCATCTTCCTTCTGTGTAAGCACATCTGCCATTGAATCATCGTACACAAAAGTGTACAGAATAAAATCCTTTTTGAAATTTGGAATTTTGAGTGATGGTGCATGAGCAACAGATGTTTTTATCTTGCTGAATGCATTCTTCTCCACATCAGTCCATTTGAATTGTACACTTTGTTTAACCATTTGTTGCAAAGGTTTGACAATTTGAGAAAAATCGGGTACAAACCTTCGCACAAAATTGATTGTCCCCATAAATGATTTCATAAACTTTTTTTATGGGGTAAAGGGATCTTTTCTATGTCTCTAATCCTTTATAGGTCTATGTAGATCTCTTTCTTAGAAACAACATGACCCAGTAGCTTTCCTTCTATGACTGCAAACACGCATTGCTTAGGATTTAGTGAAATACCATATTTCTGACAACGTTCAAAAATTTGTTTTAGATGAAATGCATGTTCCTCTCTCTTTTTTGAAAATATTGTGACATCGTCTAGATAAACCACAACACTACGACCAATCAGATCATGAAAAGCTATATCCATGGCCCTCTAGAAAGTAGCTCCAGCATTAATAAGTCCAAAGGGAATTCTCCTATACGCAAAAGTTCCCCACTTGGTTTTGAATGTGGTTCTAAGCCTATCCTCTTTAGCTACTAATACTTTATTATAACTATAGAATCCATCTAATAATGAAAACAATTCATAACCTGAAACCATCTACAGTATTTGCTCCATGGGTGGGATCGGATAGTTATCTTTATCTGATGCACGATTTAGGTTTCTGAAATATACACAGAGCTTGATTTCTCCTGAATTTTTTCTTACAGGAACCAAATTAGAAACCCATTCTGAATGTCTGACTTTGAATATGATTTTAGCATCCAACAATTTTTTTACTTCACTTTGAATTAAAGGTTCCAGCTTAGGATGCATCTTCCTCAAAGGCTGTTCGTAAGGCTTGATTCCACCTTTAATTGGGATAGCATGTTGTATGATCTTTGTATCATAAGTTTTAAGCTCTTCATAGGTCCAAGTAGACACATCTTTGTACTATTTGAAAATACTGATGAAGTTACTTCTTTCACCCGGAGAACAACATTTCCCCAAATTTACATATTTGGGTTCAACTTCAATCCCCAAATTTATCAGCTCGAATTGTAAGGACAAGCTATGAGTCTTGACATTTGTTGGATTTCTGAATTTGTTATCTAAATCAAACATTAATTCCAAGGTCCTGACTCCTTTAGGAATGAAGTTCCCAAATTTTAATCATGCTTAATGTTCTTCATCATCTATTATTGCTCCTTTGAACGTCTCATCATTCATCAAACACTCCAAAATTTGTTGATCATTGTCTAAAACCTATATATTGGTGATCATATTTGGAACAGAAGGCCTGAAAAGTAATTCAACAGAGCATCTATTATTTTAAGGTACTAGCCTTGCAGCTGAGGTAGCTAGTAAATTAGTTGCTGCATTCTTTAATCTAGGAATGGACACAATATTGAATGTATAAAAATTTGTAAGAAAATCCCAAACTTCATTCTGGTAAGATTTCAAATGTGGTGAAATAGAGTGTATCTTATTTTGAATTTGTTTAACAACTATTTCAGAATCTCCATATACATTCATATTTTTTACTTTCAGTTCAATTGCTTTTTAAAGTCCCTGAACTAGTGCTTCGTATTCGGCTGTATTATTAGTACATTCAAACTCTAACCTACAAGAAAGAAAATGTTTATTTTTTCTTGAATTAATTAGGACACAGCTAGCTCCTAATCCCTCCAATGTTATAAAACCATCAAAATAAAGAGTCCAAAAACTATCTACTTCTACTAAATTTAAATTACAGGCTACATCTAAAACTAGATATACTATATTACAGTCAATATCACCAGTCCGTGAAAATCGAAGGTGATCGGGCTAGGTATTAGGTATATTGCTGCCTTCTTCAGCTTGGTAATTTCCTGGTTCCAATTCAATGAAATAATTTCCCAACACAGAGTTTACTAGTTCATTTTTTCCCTCTAACTGAGTAACATTATACTTCATTTGAGGCTCTCTTAATACTTTTATCTGATTGGGACTTCCCTTATGAGGCATCCATAAATGTGACCAATCTGATGCAAAATATCCATTTAGCCTTGCCAACCAGTCTCGACTAAAACTAGTCCATAAGCATCTGGTATGTCTGCTACTACACTGTCAATGTACTGACATACCCTCTCATCTATGGATAGGCGAATCAAAACATGCTCCATTTCTCCTACTACTTTTATATATGTCTTGTCTAATTGAAGAACCTGCCAAGTAGATGGTTTATGTTGTCCATTGATTTTCTTGCAGACTGATAGTGGCATAACGTTGACTGATGCTCCTGAGTCTACTAAACAGTTGTGTACATTGTAGTTGAAAATCTCAAAAGTTGGGAGAAATTTTGGAGTTTTATACTTAGACTTCCCACCCACGCTTGCCTCACAAATTTGTTCCTCAAGTTGGTTGTCAGTGGGAGGCTCCTCTTCTGGTATCTCAAGTTCTTTTAAAATTTTCTCCTTTTGCTGAGGTAAATTACACATTTCAAACAATGATATATTTTCTTTATCTTTTTTAATGTCTTCCACAATATCATACCCCATCTCAGGTTCTTTGAGATTCTTCTTGACAATATCAATTTTATATTCAATAGGCTTAAGATGTGTGTTGATTTCTTTCGAATCTTGACTCGAAATGGTAAATTCAGATATTTTAACAGTTGTAGTGTTCTTATGTATCTTCTTCATGTTTTCTTGAAGTTTCTTAATCTTAGGAAGTATTGACTTATCTTCTTTTAACAAAATATGACTTCTTGTAGTCACATTGGTTTCTGATGTTTCCTCTTGTTTCAGAAAATATTCTTCTTCTATATCAAACATAGAGACATAGTCCCATAAAACTAAAGTATCTTCCTCTTGTTTTTATGTAGATTGATTATCTTTTTCTTCCTCCTTACTAGTTTCTGTTAGTTTGGTGTCCAATAATTGATTCATTACTAACGTCATAGAATTAATCCATTGTGGGAAGTTCTTCTCAGAATGAGGCTGTTCATGAAAGGTACAAAAATTATCCATGCCTACATCAGTTAAATGCATTTCTGCAGGACCGTGTGGAGGAGGTTTAGGTTGATTGTTGTCTTCCCTTTTTTTATAGTAAGGCTTATATGATTTGTGATATTCCTTTTCTTTTTCTAGATCTATCACTCTATTGGATAACTTTTGCATCATCTTCACCATCCCTTCAAAATGTTGCGATCGCTCATCCTTAGGTTTAGTCAGTAATAAAGGTTTTTTGTTTCCAAAAGTCTTTTCTTCTGACTGCACAAGGTAATTTTCTAGACTCTCCATCTCAGCCTCTACCTTCTCAGCTTCTTTGTAGGTTTCTGCCAATGTAGGTTTAACTTATCTCTTGGAAAACATGGTAAGGTGAGGCCCTAGAGCTGAGGTATAGTATTCAATTAGGGAATTTTCAGATGGCTTGCAGCTACAGTGAATTTTTTTACGTAAGCAACAAATATTTGACTAAAATTATGCACTTTTTCCTTCCTTTCTTTCTTTAGAGCGCATAACCCTTTCATTAAAGCTGCATGAGTTTTCTAGACCACATATTTACTTCTAAAAATTCTCTCAAATGTGTTCCATTTTGTGATTGAATTTGCAGGAAGTGCAAAATACCATCAGGATGTTGTTCCTTTCAGGGTGTGTGGAAACAATCTACAGACCACATCTTCATGCTCTCTGGCGTGTAGTCCTTCTATAACCAAGTAAAAACTTTGCAAGTGATCATCTACCAGAATTCCTTCACTTGGGTCAAAATTAGGAAACATGTTGTCAAAATCCTAAGGAAAATCATGCAAGGGAGGTGCCAGGTTTAAAGGTGACCTGGCCCTCCAAGCAGGTTGTGGAGGTGGTTGGTTTGCGTTTACATTAGCCATGATTCTGAGTGGAGAAAGAGGTTGTGACTGAACAGGGGTATGGAAAGGTGAACAATAAGGTGAACCTAGATCCAATTGATTTAAATTTTGGTCAAGTTCTTGTAAGGCTACTTCTACTAGTTCTTCAAGATCTTCTACCAACACCGAGTCCTCTAATTTAGGGTGATCTTTTTTTTGATATTCTCTTTTAGGTAAGACAGGGATAATAGGTAAACCACCAATCTTCTTCGCATATGCTCTGGTAATTCTTCTCAAATCATCAACCACTTCATTATCGACAAGATATAGATACCCTTTATCATTCTCTTCAGGAGTGGGATTGTGAAACAAAATACTTTCAAAATGTCACCGGTGGAGTGATTTCGAGGAAATAGGATTCCTCGGCCAGCCATGCACTGGTGCCCCTCCTTCTAATGCAAAAAACTATTGAGGCCTTGAAAATCACAGGTAACAACAATTAGGGATTCTCCCCAATAAAAGTTCCCAATTATCCCATTACTGTTTGGTATGGGGAATCCATCCTATTTACAGTCTGGTTACCATAGGTCAAGTAACAAATTAAAATTTTTTACCAGTTATGGCCTGTTACATCATGTATATTCTTTGTTTTTTGTTTTTAAAGTATGATGTGCATGTGCCTAACTAAAATGCAAATGATAGAGATAACGAGGAGGGTCACACTGTGATGCACAGGTTATTACCTCTTGTCTTACCTCTCTCGCATCTAAATCACAGACAATAAGAAACTAACTAAGACTTATTAACCTATCCCTATGGAGAAAAACTATCATTAATGGTGAGTAATGTATTTTAGTGCATACATTAGTAAAGATCACAGATAGTTGTTAATTGTTTCAGAACAGATGAACATCAATAGAAATATAAAGAAAAATATAGCTTATTGTTAATCACAACATTCATTACTCAAAGTGGAAATTTCACAGAATAAACCAGAGTACATTCATAACATGAAAAGAAATTCAATGAGTTAGAATGATCTCACAGTTAATGGAAATAAGCTGAAAACAAAATAGTTCACATTCAACTGGTCCATAGCAAAACATTTGAAACATTCCACAAAAATTTCTCCAGCAGAAACATGTAACTCTTTATTGTAAAAGGAGATAGTTATTCTTACAATACACTCTCAAAAATGGTCTGGGAAAGTAGTCCCCTCTACATCTAAACTCTCCTACATTTATACAAAAACAAAACCCTTGGGATGCCCCTCAATGACTTTTGAGCTTCCCCGACCTTTCATTTCCAAAATTTTGTCTCATAGCATGTGCACATAATTAATACAATATATTACATTTTGAATCAAAATTTTAGAACACTTTATGAAGAGGGATCGGCTTGGTCACTGATGAACTTATTCCATGCCTGGGCCACTGCTGCTATGCCTTCAAATCTAGAAGGCTCAAGAAATAAAATATTAATCTCATATTTAGCAGCCTGGTTCTTTACCCCTTCTATCCTTGTAGGACTTAAGCGCAGCTGATCTTCTAGTAAATGTATACTTACTGCTGCATGTGCCACTACATTCTTTAAAATCCGTTCATCTAGATCCTTGACTTGTTGGATCTCTTACTTGTCTTCCTGATATCTATTCTATAGATATTCTATAAACAATTCATGTTCTAGTATCGTGTCCAATCTTTTCTCTACAGAAATCTGGCATCTATTGTATGTAGCAAGCACTCTCCTACAGTATTCAACACATGATCCCTTTGTTTTCTTCACAGTTTTCTTGAATTCTTCTGCCACATTAATTGCAAATTCCAATAAATCATATTCTTTTTTTAAACTCTACTTATCCTTAACTGGTAAATCCACAGGAGATTCCCTATTTGTTTCTATCCATACCATTCTTCTCGTTAGAATCTCCAAAATATCTTGAGATCTGTCCAAAAAATATGAAGCAGTGTCAAAAATCTCCTCTAATCTCGTGTCTATTTGTAAAATTTTACACCTTTCTTCCTCAATGCATATCTGTAATTGGTGGATCTTCCTTCTTTGAGTTAGAACATCTTCTTTCAAAGGCTGGAAGTCTATCTTCTGTTCCACATCATCTTTCAGTGATGCTATCAATGAAGTATTTTGTTCTTCTAATGCTACCACCTGTATTTGATATTGCTTCTCTCTTTCCTATGTGGTAGCCTTCTCTGTTTCTAACTCAACAACCTTGCTTTGCAACTGGTCCTTCTCTGCACTTAGGCTTTCATATGATACCTGAAGATCATCTTTCTCAGTCTTCAACATTTGATGCTCTAGCTGTAGCTTTTGTAATTCAACTAATCTATCATGAGCATTATTTTATGTTTTCTCTGTGGATATCTTTAAATCATTTTTATCATCCTGTAGACTGTGGAATTCTGTTCTTGAAGTCTTAGCTTCATTCATCATGTATTTATATTTCCTTTTCAGCTTTTGACCTTCATCCCTTTCCTTTTTCAAGGTTTCTTTCAATTGTGTTGCTTTTTTGTTGACTGCTCTAGGTCTGTCATAATCCTATCTACATTGTCTTCAGTTGCTTGGTTTAATTCCACCCCAACTCTTTCTATTAATATTGGATTTGTATCTATTCCATGCACCAGGGTTTTATCTGTTATCATCTTTCCTAACTGTCCTCCAGTTTCAACCTGTTTCTTAGTTCTTTTTACAATCCTTTTCTTCTCCTTATCATAGAAAATAGTATTGAAATCACGAAATTCCTCCCCTTCTATAGGAATGAAATGGATAAAATTTATTCCATAAAATGAAGCTTGTCCCAATGTACTACCAAAAGATGCAGCAGGCTCTGGAGAATCAGGATTAGATTGTCCGTGTCCTTGATCTGTGTGATCTTGTCCTCCCTGTGTATCTACTTGCTCAGTAGTCTGTTGGTCCTTTTGAGATCCTATTAATCTCAAAATTTCACTTTCTTCTCACCTTTTCTTGATTTTTGTTTCTTCATTTCTCTTTCTCTCCTCCTCTTCTTTCCTTGTTGCTTGCTCTGCAACTCGCCTTCTTTCTTCTTCTTCATTCTTCAGCCAATTCTCTGCTTCCTGTGCTAGCGTTCTAGCATATTATTCTCTCGTTTTGGCCTCTTCTTGTTCCAATGTCTTAGTCTTCTCTGAATTTTTCCCCTTTCCACCCATAGTGGTTAATTTTTGCTTGACCTTCGTTTTTAGGGCGGTTATGTTCTTTGCACTTTTGAATGTTTCCTCATCCTTGTCCAAAAATTTGGTATATTCAAAATGAATGCTTGCTTCCTTGCAGTAATATGCTAATTTATTTTGAGAGTCATTCCTGTGAAAATTCATTTCACCAAAATGGAAATGCTTCAGCTCCTGAACAAATTCTGCAGCTTGTTTTACCTTTGAAAACTTATAACTTCCAAGCCAGAAAGGTATTGTAGGATATGCTGCCATTTATGTTCGAACAGAAAATTTCCTACACCATCAATATAGACTTGCCTAACTTCCTCTTTGTGTAGTGCATAGTCAGTGACATACATACGGAGTAGGGAAGGGGCTCTAGAACCACCATACATTCTTATATACAACCCTTCCTTAGTCAAAGAATAATCTCTGAACTCCTCGATGACTTTGAATGCTTCTTCAGACATACAGTTGCATTCAGTCAAGAAAATTATGATATGCAAAGGAATGATGAAGTGTTTGCGTATTCCCCTGTAATAGCTATAATATTTATGGGCCCATAATAATCTGTATGTTGTGTATACTGAGGTTTTTTCTCTCTCCCAGTTAACCTGGAAGGTTATGTTGATTCATATTAAGAAGGCAGTGCCATCGATAGCAAGAGCACTTCAGAGTGTTGCTTCAATATGGGTTTAGGTGTGATCTCTTCGTTTAGCAGGAAACAGTCTTGCGTGGCACTGAGTACAACTGAAGCAGAGTATGTTGTAGCTTGTTCAACTAGTTGTGAAGCAGTATGGATGAGGAAGCTATTGTTTTATTTATTTGATCTCCAATTGGATGCTACTTTTATATATTGCGACAACCAGAGTTGTGTGAAGTTTTCTAAGAACTTTGTGTTCCATGACAAGTCAAAACATATCGAGATCAAATATCACTATATCAGGGATATGGTGCAGAGAGGAGCAGTGAAACTCTAGTATGTTGAAACAGATGAACAGATAGATGATGTGTTAACTAAGCCATTGGCCAGAGTGAAGTTTGATTACTTCAGGGAGAAGCTTGGTGTTCTTGAAATCAAGGTTCCCTCCAAGGTGAAGTGATGAGTCTGTGAGCCATTCTATCATGGTGAGAGGATTGGTTCCTTCCATGGTAATATGTAAGGGCTGAGCCATTTTGTCATGGTGAGAGGATTGGTTCCTTCCATGGTCAGATGTAAGTGCTGAGCCATTCAGAGGTGACTGTGAGATATGTTCTCACATGATTAGATATAAGCGTTGAATGCCATTCTCCTGGAGAATGGATGCATCTAGTCAATTACTAGGAATACTCAGCTTAGAGCCGAGGGCCATTTCGATGTGACTGTGGGATGTGTTCCCACATGATCAGATGTAAGGGCATAGCCATTCTAACATGGGGGCAGGATGGTCCCTCCCATGGTCATATGTAAGGGTAGAGCCATTCTGACATGGGGGCAGGCTGGGCCCTCCCATGGTTAGATGTAAGGGAAGAACCATTTTGACATGGGGGTAGGTTGGGCCCTCCCATGGTCAGATATAAGGGCTAAGCCATTCTGACATGGGGACAGGATGGGCTCTCCCATGGTTAGATATAAGGGTTGGGCCATTCTGACATGGGGGCAGGTTGGGCCCTCCCATGGTCAGATGTAAGGGTTGGTCCATTCTGACATGGGGGTAGGATGGACCCTCCCATGGTCAGATGTAAGGGCTGGCCCATTCTAACATGGTGGTGTATGTGTTCCTCCCATGGTCAGATGTGAGTGTTAGGCGTGCCATTCTAACATGGGGGAAGGTTAGGCCCTCCCATGGCCAGATATAAGTGTTGGATGGTCGTTTCTGACCGGATCAGATATAAGTACTGAAGAAGATGAAGACCTACTTGGAGGATAGTCCTACAACTAGCATGAGAAAAGGCTTTCTCTGTAGAACTTCTTGTGATGAGAAGAATCAAGAGATAGCACCAGTGATGATAACCCAGTGATTATCCAGATCCAGTGATGATGATCCAACAGTGATGATCCAGTAGTGATGATCCAGATCCAGTGATGATCCAGATCCAGTGATGATGATCCAGATCCAGTGATGATCCAGATCCAGTGATGATGATCCAGATCCAGTGATGATCTAGATCCAGATGAAGATGAAAATAACTTGATGATGATCCAGATGATATAGACAAGAAGACTTGTGCTGATAAATTGTGTCGAGAGAATACATTCCTAGTTAATAGGGAGTGTTGATGTATTTGTAACTTTAGAATGTATTCACTTGTATATCTTATGTATTGTGCCCCAATGTTTATTTTGGGAAGTGTTTGTAATGTACTTGAGTCATGTCATGCCCTGATGTTCCTATTGGAAGATACAATAATGTAAACAAGTCATGTAAAGTCATTGTGGGTAACCCTCCTATTGATTAAGGGTTAAAGTCCCCACAGTTGTGGGGCCCTAGGGTTATTAGACTCTCCTAGAGAATTCAGCCATAGTGAGTTATTGTCAAGTTGGGAATTAGTATAAATAGAGAGTGAGCCTCTCTATTTATCACACATTCACTCACACTCAGTTGTAGTGCATAACTAAGAGAGAAGAAGTTGTTGGGACAAGAGAGAGAGAGAGACTACTGCTGTCGAGAGATCATCTTACTGTTTTTGGGGTTTTGCTTTTGGTGTTGATTCTATCTCCGAGTAATTTGTGAAGTTTTCTCCTTTATGGTTTCCCCGAGGAAAAAATTTGTGTTCATTGTCTCTTATGTTTGATTGTTGTACTTGTTATTCTGTGAGTTAAAGATCCTAAGATAATGCTAGCTTGAATGATAAAAATCTAACACCTACCAAAGATAAGTCCCAAATTTTTTTGACTAAGTTCTTGATCCCATCACTACCATCACCATTACATGGGGTTTATACAAGTTCACAAGCTTCTAGTTTAGTGTGCTAATTACCCAAGTTTTAATTTAATTTGAATTTGAATTTGCACATTACTTTATTTGTTATTACTTGTTAGTAGTAGTTAGTAGATCATTTTCCAATGTGTTTTTCATCTTATTCTATGACAATTTCCTCCCTCGATATTACTATGTTGGGGGTATTTGGATCCCTATATTGATAGAAGAAGGGATATATTGGACACAAAGGTTCGAATGGATGACCAACGTGGTGGAAAATTGTGGTCCATAGAGAAACATTCCCGAAGAACACTATGTTATTATGGTACCGAATGCCATATTAACGGTACATACATGCATGTTCATTGCAAGAGGGTTTATGAAACATGAATCCATTTTGATTCATTGAAAATGAATTTTTGTAATTCGATACCTAATTGTGGTGACTTTTGGATGTGTTTATATCGTGAATCAAGGAGCAACATCAAAAGAAATGGGAGAGATACATGGAAAGGGAGAGATACATTTGACAAAATGCAATCTATTTGGTGGGAGAGGACAAAGGTTGCCACAATATCGATTAGAACAAGTTCTAGAGAAAAGTTGTTTGAATCTACAGGAAGGAAGGATGTGTTCAGGTTTTGCAAGGATGTGTGTGAAGCTCATAAGCAAGGAAAATTACAAGGTAAATATGCATTTTGGGAATTTTTTCAAGATATATTTCACAACCTAGTTCATTCAAAGTCAGGAAGAAGGTATAGTTCATCCACTAAATCCATTTATGATATGATTAAGTTATGGGGAGGTCCTAGATTACATAGCTTTATTAGCTTGAATCTAGATGGCCCTTTGATATCCACAACTTTAAGGCAAGTTAGAAAATCATTGACATATATCCTAGGGGAGGAGGAGTGCATTTTTTAGGCAATCAAAATATTTTATGCTTCCTATAGATCCAAACATGGTATAGAGGGCCCAATTCCCATATGCTTTGCTGAAGATGAAACTGTTGTGAAAAAATATGTCAGGTGGGTAGAAAAAAGTGATACATTGGTGGGTTTTTGTGGTAAGAAAGAAGAACATAAGTGCCAATCACATTTATTAGTGACAATTAGTGAGGCTATTGTAGGCTATGAGATTATTATATATGCCTTCAATAATTTTCTGATTGGCTATTATGGTCGTGTTATTATTTCAAACCCTTTACATGAGAAGATTCCTCATTTGGTTGTGGTTGTTCATCCAACATGCAACATATTTGATGCAAATTTTGTCCATCGACAATGGGAAAAAATATAAGACCTATGGAAGAAACATGTGGAACATTTTTTAGGACCTATTATTCGTCATTCCTCAGATGGGGATAGTAGGAGAAGAATGCTTATGTTGAAGGATTATTACTCAATGACATGCATGAGATATCAGATTCCCTGGGAAGGGTGGAGGCTAACTGGGTTGTATGATGGATTTAAAGTAACAAGACTTCATGAACAATATTACATCCACAATGGAAAAATTCTAGTGAATCCTTTGTTTAACGGTCGACGAGATTTGATTGTTGGAGAAGAGTTGATTAGTTTTAACCATGTTGATTTGATTATTGGAGAAGAGGGACAGAGATGACATTGGGTACAAAGACCTATCTAGCAATCGTTGATTACTATATTGATATTTTTTTGTCTCCTAGTTTGACTCTTTGGGAAAGAGTGTGAAATTATTCAAGAATCCATCATTTATTCATGTTATGGCTATGTGGGTAAGAGAACAAACAAATACTGATGTCAACATTAATTTTATTATCAAAGAGGCATATCAAGATGTGAAAACCTCTTTCCACTTTGTGGTTTTGTTGATGATATTTTTTCATGATCAATACTCTAACTTGCCATGTGCATTGCACCTGACTGGCTCAGATGTATGTGAGAAATTCTTTAATAAAGTTGGTGGCATGGTTGGAGTAGAGAAGGAATATGATTTCACTGACTTACTTCATGCTATTGGAACCCTTAATAGAGTTGTTGAAGAAGAATCGAATCCCCAAGGGATTGATTTCAATAAATCTCATAAGAAATAGATGAGTATCTGTAATAAATTGCATCAACAAAAAGTAGAGGAAGGTGATGTCTTGTCACAATATGATTCAATATCCACAGATAATAAAATTATAGAGGCTCTCAAGATAGGATTGGAGGATGCACATGGAATTTTACTAGGTCTTAGCATGCAACCAGAAAGACACACAAAATATTCTTGGTGGCTTAAACCATGGATAGAGATTCGCAATTATCCAACATTCAAAGTTGTGGATGAAGCAGTTGATAATTATCCACAGACCATTCCATATCCATATTCCAATCTTCGTCTTGTATGGTACTCAATGATAGTGTATTGCAAATGATGGAAAGTGAGTGGAGGCATGAGTTGGATGGAATTTTAGATTTCATTGATAAAAATGTAAACATAACTACCAAACCAGTGGTGGAGCTCAATGGAAAGGACATGTATAAATATTGTTTAGTTAGTCAATTGAATGGAAATTTGACATTATCGAAAGATAACTTGACTAAATTGAGGAATGGAGTATACTTCATGCGAGATGAGAGGGGCCCCCAAAAGGGTGTTGCAATTGGTTTTGGAATTGGATCATATTTTGCAGTGTTGTTTGAGAGAGATTCTATAGTTGTAGTTTAATGTACTAGAAGAAAAGTTGTATCTCAATGTACAAATAATGACATTTCTTGTGGGAGTTGGTACATTGGAAGAGTTCAAAGAATAAGAAAGAAGGATGGTAATAGGGTGTTTGATTACCATAATGAAATTGATCTATTGGATAGGCCTGAAGGTGTTGAGCTACAATGTTGTTGGTACAATATAACAAAGGGGCAATGCACGTACAAGTATGATTCGACAAATCGTATATTCATACAACTTGAATTTGTTATAGAAATGGAAAACCTATCATACAATATCAAGAATGACACATACAAGTTAGAAGAAATTGACCACAGAATTTCTGAGGATTTCATTAAAAATTTAAATAGGGTGTAGTTTTCAAAAAAATCTAATTTCCCTTATATTTTATCTTGCTATATTATTGCTTATTTATAAAGTATTATTTTTTGTATTGTCATTGATTTGTTTGTATCAATTTTATACTCGTTGGCTTCATGTGCGGTGAATGGTTCTAGCGAATGGTTGGGATAACTCAATGTGAAGTTATCGATCGTCAAATATTTATTTATGATTTCTTGAAGCATGGTTCTTGAGGGTTCTTGAAATTTTGTTGGCCATGCTTATATTATATTTTTTAGCATTAACTATACATGATGCTTAATGATTCATGTTGTTCATGTTCTTTCTACACATCTTATTCAATGTATGAGAGCTAAGAATTGATTTGCTGCCCAATATTTGTGTTGTAAATGTTTAAATTTTGTTTGAGTGGGCTTCAGATATATGTTATTGTAGTGGTCGAACTGTTGAAGCAAGTTGTTTTTGAATAATGCAAGTAATGAGCAAACTTGTGACCATTTTAACTAGAGGATCATTTTGTTAATATTTAGCTCAATGGATTTATATCTGTTACACCAGTGAGGTTGGGTGTATCTCCTTTTCAATACACTTCATTTTGAATAGAAAGTAAATGATAGTAATATAATGTAGAGGCTAATTTCATATCAAAACCAGAGCATAGCCACTATGGCTATTACTACACTACTGAAAACAGGGAATGAGTTGAGTGTGGATCCTTTGATGAAGAAAATCGCAAATTTAATGTTAGATGATTTCAAGATTTTTGTTGTGGAAGTGATTCTATCTCTATGTTTAAAGTTCCTATATAAGTATCGAACACTAAGTAATTGGCAGATTTTTTGTTATTATATTTAAATGTGTCATCTTCGCTCTCTTTCCTTTGGAGGAGAGTTGATAACTATGTTGTGAACTTTCTAAGTAATATACTTAGATAAGAAGGGGGATTTGGATATATCAAAGCTATTGTGGAATCTATTCTTATTCTCATATGAGATATCTCAGAGGAAAAATAAAGTGGCTTGTCTCATCTTTGTGAATTCATTGAAGATTGTGAATTTACTTATATTTATACACATGTAAGCTCTATTTACTGCATAAAATATTAGCATTTGTTTCATCAATTTTATTCATTAATTTTCATTCTTTATACTGTATCATTCTATTCCTCCAATTGATAACAGAGTTAGTGTTCTTTTCTACTCCCTAATATCATCATATCATTAGACCATATTGGCATGACAGCTAAATATGTTGAAATGGTAAGAAGTGTGAAAATTTTGACCTTCAGAGATGGAAATGAATTTAGAGAAATATCATGGAGAGAAATATTGAAATTGCAGTCCATTTATGACTATTTTTTGTACACGTCAATTATAATGCAATATATAAAGCATCAAATATTTCTATTTATGTACCCGCTTGACTTATTGTATTAGATAATTGTCTGGACATTATTTATAAGGTATTTATATTGCATATTCTTCATTTTCTTGGTAGTGAAGGACCAAACACTGCAGACCCTAGTGTGACCCTAGAAATTATGTCCGTTATATTTATAATCGATGTATTCTTGAAAATGCAACAGGAAGAGCAAGTATTGCGATTCCTGAGTTCAAAACATTTAAATGTTAACTTTGGCTACTTAGGGTGATAGGTGTGACCAAAGAGACTAATTGAATAGGATGATGTTTTCACCTAAATTTCATGTCTAAAACCTACACATGCATTGGACTCCATCTCATTCATTTTTCCTCTCTTTCAAGCTACAACACAAGTTATACAATCATTGTATTTTTGTCAAGTGCATTGGTAAACAAAAAATTTCTTCAATATTGACTAAGTGATACATCAAATTGTGCAAAATCACATTATCATCGTCAAACCATCTAAATTTGCATATATTAAAATCAAGTGATGAAAATAGATACCTGTCATTTTGAAATTGTGATTGTTACTCTATCATTATTGTTACACCATATTTTTCATTTTCTAGAAATGTTAAGTTAAAGGATAAGGTAGACACATTTTAAAGGAATTGGAGAATTTTCTCTTAGCATGAGGAGCTATCCTAAGAGATTGTAATGTGACCAAGTGAAGCAACAAAAAGCGTTAGTGGATAGTATGTGTGGGGTATGCACATGATCATGGGACCTAGATGTTATAGTACCTTGTTATTTAGTGACTTTACTATTATGGAATGGTTTCATTTTTTAGAAATGTTAACTTAAGTTAAGGGGTTCCATATTTTTAATTTTGTAGAAATGTTAAGTTAAATGATAAGTTGGACACATTTTAAAGAAATTGGAAACATATTGATGTGTATGTGATTAAGGTTAGAGATTTCTCTTGGCCAGGCCTGGAATTTCAAATTCCCCTCACCCATCAAATGGAAATTTGTTGATGAGTTGGTATTTTCATTTCCTGTCACTTTATGTTATTACAAATTTATAGAGTGACAATATTTTATATCAATTTTGCGGAATTTTTTAAGTAATTCTTTTAAATACCATATTAAAAGTCATTATCACAACTGCTACCCTCAAGTGATTTGGATTAGGTATTTGGAAATAGAAATCTATGAATCTTCCCAACTGAATAGGAAGGGAGAGACCTATATTCCAGCAGTGATCCAAAAATTGAAAATAAATATATCCATTTCTCATTTTATCTAAGGCAAGTGACCCTCGAAAATATATGGTTTATTGATCCCTTTTGCTAAATAAAATAAGCCAAGATACTAATTACCCTAATTATACCTTAAATTGATGTTTACTTAAAAACAATGAAATAAAATACACCTTCAAACATTTTAAAATAATTAAAAATATTAAAATTAATAAAAAAAACTTGACTCTATACAAAAACCCTTGGACAAATGCATAAAGTATCATTGCATGGCCAAAGCGAAGGGTTGCAAACGAAACCCCTTCACCCTCCCTTCTTGTATTATATTGTTGTGGAAATTGAACTGAGATTTTTTATGCTCCCAATCACAATCTTATTGAATAATTTTTTTCCCATACTCAAATGTGTTGCTAGTTAGACAAGCTTTTGTATAGGGAGCAAACCCAGACTATTATACAAACCAATAATATTAATCTATTGAATATATTTAAAATTTTACAATATTAAAATATATTTAAAAATTACAATGCCTAAATATTTAAAAGGATTACTCTTGAATTCGACCATATCCTACTTCGCTTCGTTGTTAAAAAACTTTTAAGATTGGAAATGAGTATGCTCCTTCTTGGTTCCCCAAATGAAGTAAGAAAACCAAAAGGTTCCCATTTTCCAATATTGAGAGCAATGAATTCGCATGTTGCGAAGTAGATTCATGGAATTTGACCTGTGTGAACACTAGGTAGCCAAGGGTGATAATAAATGAGTTAAACAACTCATTTATCCTAGAGAGTTCAAAGAATGTGTACTCGATATTTCATCCTTCCACATAATGTGTTTGATTTAATGAACGTGACTCTTGAATAATTTTCCAAAACCAACGTAACCACCAAGTTACCAACTCGTAACTCTCCCAAATGGTACTAGTAATTATAACCGGTAAATAAATTCAATGAGCATCAAATCTACTGGTTTCAATTTTGCATAAATGCCAAGGTTGGCATGAAGTGTATGCACGTGGTCATGGGACCTAGATATGATGTTGAGGATCAGGATGACATGATCAGATGACAAATATGTGTTCGGGATAAGATCAACGGTTGGAAGGAGATACGGATCATGGAGTAGCGCGGGAGATAAAGGAGATAAGCGGTAGAGAATTATAAACTTCCTGCCACGCAATGTGATGTGGTGAGATCCACTGGGGAAAATGGTAAAGGGAAAACCCCTTTCTGTGGCTTTCGAAACCGAGCCCATTACCTAATATAAATATCATTGGTCATTGTTAAAAGGTTTATTTTGTCACGAAATTGAGGAAAAAGTGAAGATGTTGACAACACACAGGTCTGCAGTTTAGGTTATTGTCTGAAGTTCAACCATATTGTTTTCACCACCTCCCAGGTAGTTCTAACACATTATTTCCATGTTATTTCTTACTGAGTTTTTTTTATGGAAGAAGATTCAAGTTCAGTTTCCCTCTGCAAGTTCTTGGATAGCAAAGAGGAGGTTATAGTTGATAGAGATGGAAATGTATTCAACCCAATTCTCTCTGTGTGCATCATTTCTCAGTCCAGAGAATAGTTATGTAGTTTTAAATCACAAGGAAGAGATGTTTTCAATGTGTGAAATTATTTTATGTATTATTCCTTTGTCGAGCAAACCATGTATTACCCTAAATTTGTATAGTGGTGTGTAAATAATTATTCTCCCACTGAGAGAGTAGTTATGAACAAAAACGCTACCAGTATCCTTTATCAGGTTAATGTAAAAGTCATATGTGAGGTTATGAATGTGCCCAATATTTTTCCTAAAAATACCGAAGCCCTTAGTGAAGAAAATCTGGTCCAAGTGTATAGGGAATGTAAGTCTAAGATTAAAAATGCCTTTTTGATAAAAATTATAAAAGTTGGTCATGTGGTAGAGAGTCTTTCCTTTCCCACGGATGTTTGTCTTTTTCAAGAAGAGAGGTCCAACTGGTGTTGTCAATATTGACTCAAATATTAGGATATTATGATGACAAGTCAGTGACTGAAGTTATGACTATTTTTTTGTTGAAGACAAATTTACCAGAACCATAGACAAACCAAGTTTGTTGTTTTGGCTTCGATGAATTCTTAGACACTGTAATTCATTTTCAACTAGTGTATTTTCCCAAGCTAAGACATTTCATACATCAGTCATACTTGATGAACATGTTCCTATGCTCAAATGTCTCTGAGTTGCATTTCATCAATATAATTTTTTTTCCTGAGGTACCTGGGAAGATAAATATGTTTGAGTTTGTGAATAAAATCATGGTGGAAGTATACAAAATATTTTTTGATGAAAATTTGCCCAGAGTGTTAGATGAAATGAAATGTACTTTGCAGCCCTCGACGGAAATTTGTATAGGAGACTGGTTTTTATATATGGAATTCATTGTTGTTTGTTTTTATGGTTACACATGACCACCTTACAAATTACCTGCATTTCTGAATCCTAGATTTTTTGTGTTAGAATTTATCAGACAGAGGTTGTGTTCAGAAGAAGAACACTTTGGTGCTTTTAAGAAGTCTCTTGATGTAAAGTTCCCATTCAAGATCGACCCATTCATTTTTAAAAACAAATTTGCGTTGAATATTGTTGAAAATTTATTAAAGGCTATGGAATTCCAGAAAATGGAGAGGCTTAACTATAATCCAAGGAAAATCATATCTCAAAGAACACAACAAAATAAAAGCAAGGCCTTTGAACATGAATCAGTGGAAGGAATGGATAAAATGGTTAATTTGCTGGAATTTAAGGAGGATTGTGAAGGAGTCAAAGAAGAAATAATAGAGGGAAGTGAAGAGAAAAGAAATGACTTAGATATAATTGTACAAACACCATATAACTCTACTTCATTAAATAAAAGGGCCCTTTCATAAATTGACATAATCGATGTCGATGATGAAAAATCAAAAAAAATACTAAAGACACATCCTGAAATGGAAATGGCGATGCAGGATGAGGAAAGTGTAGATGATGAAAGAAGGTAATGTCAAGATGAAGAAAGAATTGGCTCAAATTATTGAAGAAAGACACAAAATTTTAGGTGAAAAGAAACAACTTTTGAAGAAGATCAATGAATTGAATGAGAATATGATAGGCAAAGTACCCCTGCAAGGAGCTAAACATATTATTTGGGATACCTTGACTATAGAAATCACCAAGTTTAGATCCTATTTAAATTTTGTGAATGATAAAAATGTAATAGTGGATTTAGCTCCTCAAATATGTAAGTTGGAAAATGAAAATCTAGACAAAAAGCCACTGGACACTGCCCAAAATGTTGTTAGTTTTTCAAAAACTTTGACATATGAAGACATGCAGGATATGGGAATTGGGGATAGGCTAGCAATCATTCTATGGGCTAGAAAGTTTATTAATAAACATAATTTGGTCAAATATGTACAAGAGAAAGAAAATCAAATGCTTCTAGAGATTAAGGATTTCAAGAAAAAAATTTAAGAACACTTCAATGAAGGACTTCCTCCATTCTAGGATGATAATGGCAAGTTATTTTCTCAAGAACAGTATCATAGATTGATAGTGCATAAATGCATGGACCCCTACAAATTTGAACAATTGACAAAGGGACTAACAGGAAAAGTCATTATAGAGACATTGACTGATGACTTTGAGATATTTGAAGAGTTCATGATCACTCAAAGAAGTCTACCACCTATTTCTTACACCCAATCCATGGAGTTAGAGGTGGCGATTAAAGAAATGATGGATTGTGACCTCCTGAATCATGAACAATGGAAGGCTATGGAAACATTTGGGAAAACAAAATATAGATTACACCAATGATGAACAGGTGTCACAATGCAAGGGAGCAGTTCAGATATCTCTCTGGCCTACCACATGGATTTTCTATGAAATTTGTTTTTATAAAAACAATTCAGTTACTAGATTCCTAAGAGTTAGGGATTTAGTTAAAAGAAAATTGATTTACAATAATTTTGTTAAACATTTTCTTGAGGAGCCATTTTGTATATAATTTTCATTTTATGATGTTTGGGGATTGGATCCCAAAGAAAAGAAGAAGATTGTTCATACAATATTTTCTAAATACAATTTTGCAGAGAATAGAAAAAGGTACTCTTTTTTGAGACATAAATTCTTGTGGTAATGGTTTTAAGTTTGTGATATCCTCTATGTGTATGTGTAAATATTTAACTATGTTTCCATTATGTTTTTTTCTTCTTAAGTATTTAGTTGATAACAAATTATTTGAATTCATATATGATTCTCCAAATGCATGCAACTATATACTCATTATTTTATGTCTAACATTGCATTAAGCCATTTATGCGACAAAGAAATCGTCTAAGCCTGAACAGGGAACAATGCGTGGGAGCCCATCATCACTGATCCTAAGCCATTTATTGACAGATGGGGACCAGAAAAAGATTACAGTCTTCCTGATATAGGCGTGATCCCTACTGCCACATGATCTTGTGTGGTCTAGTTGGTCCTTTCCTTAAAGTTTTGATGCATATACTTAATTTTGATGTGCTCATTATTTATCATGCCTTACAGTTTTTCTCATGCTTTTAAAGCTTAATAGATGAATATGTGTTATTAGCTCATGGAAGTTGCATAGTGTTGAGGCTCAGAAATGTCATATTTTCATCCACTTTACCTTTTGCTATTCCTCACATTTCATCGCCCGATTAACCTTTCATTATACCATTTCCATACATATATTTGGGTTTCACCTTATTATTTTCCACTTTATTCATTTTAGTATTAAAAAGGAATTTATGATTAAATATTAGAAATTGACATGTTTTTCACTAATATCTCAAGTATGGATGAGCTTTGTAATGTGTAGGAATATGTGAAGGATTAATTCAAAGAAAATACTTCTCGAATACCTCCTCCACCATTTCAAGGAGATAGTTATTCAAAGAATATTCCAAGGAGAATATCATGGAGATTTGGTTGGCATATCGTATCAAGGATTTATGAGAGACATGTGGAGAATTTGTGAGAGACATGTGGAGGATTTGAAGGGATGCTATCTTGTAATAATAGGAAATTAGTTGAGATTGCTTGAGAATATTGGATCTGTCATTATGAGATGGTTATATCCTTCCAAAAGAAATTCATGTATAAAAGAGAATGCTCTCTCTTCATTTGGGGGTGGTAGATTGTAAAAGTTAGTCTTGACTTTGTAATATGGAGAAGGGAATTCTTAGATTTTTTTCATAATGCTTTCATGCTTTGTCATTGATTCTTGTGATGTAAATTAAGATTTCTTTATTGTTAATTTGAGATCACATGTGTTGTCTCGTTTCTATTGATATGTTGTCTCTCTTTTATGCAATTTAATTTTAGTCATGTGTTTCATCTTCCAGCATTAGATTAGTAGTTGTATGTTTCAGCTTAAGGGGGGATTAGATTATAAATTAGCAACTAGCAAGGGGTGGTTAGATTAGCTTAATTTCGCTTCAGTCCTGCATATACTTTGCATGTGCGTTGTAATCCTACGAACCTTATATTGACAAATTAAATAGTTGGGAAATTACTACTGTAGACACTGAGAGGGGGGGTGAATCAGTGTAAAGCCAATTTTAAATCTTTTCTTAGCTTGACACAAATAACTATTAGTTCATCAATCTACCAATCACATAAAAATTTCATAAACACATTATTCACATATCATAGCATTTAACTCATCAAGAACCATAACACAGAAGAACACCACATCATATAAATTTGTAATCTTTTTATATTAGTTTGGTTCGGCTACAACCGTTGGGAAAAATCAGCACCTACTGATATATAGAGCACCTACTCTGCATCCAAGACCCTGCCTGGTTTTCTTAGACCCTGCTAAGAAGGGTTTGAGGTATACTAACCTCAAATGCAAGACAAGCTTGATTTTACAATACATTATACTTATGTCACACAAGAAATATCTGTCACATCAAAGCTGCTCATCACATCAACTGTCAATCTGCTCAACACTGCTGCAATAGTTTTCTCAATATTCTCTCTTCATCTTCTGTTGGTCAACACTATACATCACTGCTGGTCAATCTTTGCTGCTGGTCATCATCAACGTTGCTTATCATCTCTGCTCAGTACACATCAACTCTGCTGATCCAAGTCCATTGTTTGCTGGGTTGTTTCATTCTGGAAGGTCGAGCAAGGCTATACAAAGATCTGATCATCTGCCTTACTTGGATGCACTTGAAGAATGCCAAGTCTGATTTTCCTTCTCTTGCTAGGACATATACCTTTATCTTTCACTTACCTCGGTTCAACCCTGAACTTCCTCTTCTTATCTTTACTCAAATTATGAAGATCTTCTATCATCATTTAAAACTTTGATTATCTCATCAAGGTCTGCATCTTTTAGGAGTGCATCATCACTGGTGTATGCACTTGACCTTGAACTATGTGTACATTATAGTCATCTAGGAATGTGACATGTAATAGATCACACATTCATACTTTCACTTGCACAGGCTGAACATACCACTTGTACAGACCACACCTTAATTCATACACTTACTGATCTTTGTACCAATGATTGTACATTATATGCTACTATCCATAGATACACATTTTCTTGTACATAATGTTCACATGAGATTTTACCCCATATGTAGACTTATCATTGCACATAATGTAGTCATTCACTGTTTTTACTTGTTCAAACTTACCTCATGTAGATGACTTAAAGAACATACCTCAGATCTGTCTGTAAACAACCAAATTGCTTCTTCATCTACTGCATGACTGTCAACGCTGAGTCAATCACAGTCAGGAATATCACTGTCAAGTTAAGCTTACCATCCTTGTCAAGTTCAGCACAGTCAAGCATTCAGATTTGTGACTATCAAGCATCAATGCAGACTTGGACTGTCATCATGAAACTTGGACAAACTTCACACTTTATCAATCTTCCTCAAGGACTGTCATCCTTCACAACTCAACCTGTCATTGTATCATCAATGGCTGTCACTTCATGCCCAGGATGTCAAGTTTTCTTGATCATAAACCAGTGAATTTTCTTAAAAGTAAAATACACAATGTGGAAGGTACAAGACAAAAAAAAATCTGCTCTTGCTAAGGCTTCAAGCTCAATAAGTCTGCTATCACCCAGTCACATGTTAATTGCTGTCATTATTTGCTCTCATCAACTGCTCTGTCACTGATTTGTCACTGCTATGATCACCTTAAGATTGCTGACATAGATTTGTTTCAAATTTCAGACCTTTTCACTTGTGTACTGATCATTAACACTTGTAATATATTTTCTCTTTGATGTGAGAGTTCACAAAGATCACTTTTCATTGCATCTGCCTCAGGGTTGTTTGCATTCCTGAATTCAACAGCACGTGACTTGGAGTTTCTTATCAATGACTGAGAATACCTGTGGCTATTTAAATACCATGCATTTGAAATGAGAAAAGAGTGATTCTTTCCCATGAGATTGGGCCCAGCCACCCCATAATCACAATTGAAAAAATGAAAGATGGGTAACCACTCCAGCCCAACGAACTGTCAACTAATTCATGGATACTAGGGAGAGCTCCATAATTTATTAAATAAACCCTCAAGACAAATCTAAAAGGAGATTGTCATCTCTTTGCAAACAAAGAACAAAATATTATGCCACAAGATGTGACCCTCGACTACTTCAGTCCATACGATTTTTCCTTAGTCAAACACTAGCTGCGAGCTCTGAAAAGGATTTTCAATAGTCTGAATATAACAACCATATTTAGCACTTCCTCCAGTGAAAAAGAAGGCCATTCACTGCTTGAAATTTCTGTTCAGGAACTTCTGGCATTTACGCACAGTCCAAGTGTTAGTTGTAGCGACCTAAATGATACAGGATCCTCAACCTCAGAGTTTTTTTTATTTTATTTTAACTCTGCCATATAGCCGCTGCTACCTCAGTCTATTCTAGATCCCCCCCCCCCAAAAAAAAAAAATCAGAGTTGATACCACAGAGCTGATACACCTCAGTCCGCGAGTTCAAAGTGCACTCCGTTTTACTTTTTCTATCATTGCTGAATGATGCGACCTGTTTTGATGCCCTAATGAATCAATTTTGATGCCCACTGAAATTCTAAACATGAAAAATATTCAAAACATAGCTTCTACGACACAAAAGGATATTCATTGTTATTGCCTCAATCTTCCTTTCACCCGAAAATCATACTTAAAACTACCACAAAAATTTTTGGGAGTGGAGATACATCTTCTGGTGCTACTGACACAGTGATCACCGAAACTCCATTATCTGGCTGCCTCGGAAATCATACACCCGAAACACTGCTCCTTCATAGATTCCCTTTGGAAAAAAAAATTCAGACTGCTATTCCACAAGAATTTCCTCAATTGCTGCGAGCTGCTCCAGACAGAAAAACACAGAGCTCCACCGAATTTTCCCACATCTAAAATGAGGATTGGAGAGGGTATTTATACTATTTTTTCACAAAAAAATTGGGGCTGACCTGCTATTTAAATTTGGAGCCAACGTCATATTTTTGATAATTTTATTATTATTTTTGAAGCCGACATAACAAAATATTGGGGCCGACATTGCAATTCAATTTATATTTTTAATGAGGTCGACCTTACAATTGTGATTCATCTTCTATATCAAAAGGTCCTGCTTACAATTGGGTTAGTAGTTAACATAAGCTTTTCTGTATGTATGTGTTGTAACTATCCGTGTGCATGTGCTATGATAGAATGCATGCCCTTCAGTCACGTCTCATGATCTATATTGACTGTTTAAAGGACTGCCATGATGACTATAGACCATGCCATCAGCAACCTTCCATCTTCAAACCCTTGATTATAGGAAACCAAGTGTGCCATCATGTTATTATGTATATGGATGCCATCTCCAAGACCTCATGACCACATCATCATGACCCAACAAAGGTCCAAGGACATCCCAAAGGCCACTGCAAGCCCATGTTGGCATCAATGACAATTTCATCAACAATCTCCCCCTTTGTCATTGATGACAACAACTCATGCTCCCCCTATGAGCATGCTCCCCTTTTGGCTGCATCTACCCCTTTGTCTTCATCTCTTTCCCTTTGGCATCAATGGAAAAGGGTGTCCACATACCTGTGTCTGAGATCTCTGATCACTGCTGACTGCTCCCCCTATCAATATGCATGATCCTAGGACCTGTCTCTATGCCTGGAGTAACCATCCTTTCTCCTTTGAGTTCATTCTCTAGCCTCATGAACTCAAGGTGTGCTAAGGTATTTGAGAGACCTTAAACTTGGCTTGCCATATGGCAGCCATCCTCCCTTCTCTGATCAGCTTCTCCTATCTGCAACTGCTCAGTCTTCCTCATCCATACCTGCTTCTTGACAACTGTTCTTTGAGCATTTGTTCCTTCATTTGTACTGGCTTTCCTTGATGAGTTGTCTAGGTAACTTCTCAAGGATTGCTTCCGTGTACTCCAACAATCTTGAGCTTTGTGCCCAAGGCCACTGCAGCTACAACACCTCATCATACGACAATGTGCAGCAAAGTAACCGACATTGTTGCATGACCAACATTTGATTGAGCTGTTGGAGCTTCCAACACTTCTTTGATCAACTTCATTTCTCCATGCTTGAGAGTGTCCTTGACTATAGAAATTTGTCTTCTGATCTTCAAATATTTTTGCTGATGTGTGTGGAGTACTCCTTCTTGCTTGACTTCTTTGACTGGCACATTCATGGGATTTGTGTCCAAACTCACTGTAGGTGTAGCATCTCAATGTGTGACATGTGGCAGCAACATGTCCAACTTGTTTACATGTCCAACATCTAACTGATACATTGGGGCTTCCAGCCCTTCTTATTCCATAGAACCTACAATCCATAGCCTTATGACCAAAGTTAGAACACAAATAACAATAACCATTGAATCCATTTTCATACCTGGGTATTGGAGCTGTTTCCTTCATGAAGTTGCTTTGATGAACAGACCTAACTCCTTGTTTTATCTTTGAACTTCCAAACTCCTTGTTGTCATGCGCAGGTGTCTAGGGAGCAGCTTTGGACATCGATGGACCTGCTTCTGGAGTCTTTGGAGACCAAGTGCCATCTTCAAGTTTTTCTTTGTTCTTCTTGTAACCAAGACCAGTTTTGTCGAGTGGAGATATTTGGCAATCTAATATCTTATCTAGGACAATTGAAATGTCTTGGAGCTTGACAAAGGCTTCATTTTTCTTACCTTTCTTCCTGAGACCAACTACCTCCATTTCCAACTTCTGGACTGTTTCCTCCTTTTCTTCTAGCTGTCTCTTCAAGATTTCTTCTGTCCTCTTGGCTTCCTCCAGCTGAGTCTTCAAGTCATGATTTACCTCTCTTGCTTCTTCAAGTATTTTTGAATCTTTATCATGTTTCTTTTGTTCTAGGGTTAGATCGATCAAATCAATCTTTAGCTTTTCTTTTTCTATTTCCTTTTCCTTCAGCAATTTCAGCCAACCTACTCCTTCATGCTTAAGTTTCTTAAGTAGCTCCTTTAGTTCAACATTCTTCTTTCGAAGATTATCCATATAATCAAAGGTTGTCATCCTAAACATCTTGTAATCAGATTGATTAAGATCAACTTTCTTCAAGAACCAATCAGCTCTGAGATCTATGTTGCATACATAGTTTATAATTCTCTGTTTAGATTTCAACATTGCTTCATCATCATCTGCAAGAACCTTCTCAATTTCATCACACAAGCTATCATAATCACAAGAGTTCATACCTTTACTGGAGTCCTCTTCTTGTTTGAGCTCTTCTGGGGGCTTGTCTTCTGATTCTTGATTTGTATTTTCGGGTTCTGGTCTCGCCTTCTGATACTCCCTTTCCAACTTGAACCATAGGTCTTTTGCTGAAGTGTTCTCTCCTACACTTTCCTTCACTGAGCTGGGAAACCCATCCATGAGGAACTTCAAGGCTGTAGTGTTGTCCTTCTACGCTTCCTTCTGTGCAGCTGATTTTCCTTTCTTGTTTGATAGAGCGGGTGGATTGATGACAATTTCCCAAACAACAAACTTCTTCAGATAAGCCTTCATTTTGCTCCTCCAACTGAAATAATCTGCAATATCAAGTACATGCACGTCATTGCTTGATGACTCTTTCTTTTCCTCCATTGTGTCTAAGGATCTCCTTCAAGATTGCTAGGATTGTGACGAAGGCCCGCTCTGATACCAATTGTAGACACTGAGAGGGGGGTGAATCAGTGTAAAGCCAATTTTAAATCTTTTCTTAGCTTGACACAGATAACTATCAGTTCATCAATCTACCAATCACATAAAAATTCCATAAACACATTATTCACATATCATAGCATTTAACTCATCAAGAAACATAACACAGAAGAACACCACATCATATAAATTTGCAATCTTTTTATATTAGTTTGGTTCGGCTACAACCGTTGGGCAAAATCAGCACCTACTGATATATAGAGCACCTACTCTGCATCCAGGACCCTGCCTGGTTTTCTTAGACCCTGCTAAGAAGGGTTTGAGGTATCCTAACCTCAAAAGCAAGACAAGCTTGCTTTTACAATACAGTATACTTGTGTCACACAAGAAATATCTGTCACATCAAAGCTGCTCATCACATCAACTGTCAATATGCTCAACACTGCTGCAATAGTTTTCTTAATCTTCTCTGTTCATCTTCTTCTGGTAAACAATATACATCACTGCTGGTCAATCTTTGCTGTTGGTCATCATCAACGCTGCTTATCATCTCTGCTCAGTACACATCAACTCTGCTGATCCAAGTCCATTGTTTGCTGGGCTATTTCATTATGGAAGGTCAACCAAGGCTATACACAGATCTGATCATCTACTTTACTTGGATGCACTTGAAGAATGCCAAGTCTGATTTTCCTTCTCTTGCTAGGACATATACCTTTATCTTTCACTTACCTCAGTTCAACCCTGAACTTCCTCTTCTTATCTTTACTCAACTTATGAAGATCTTCTATCATCATTTAAAACTTTGATTATCTCATCAAGGTCTGCATCTTTTAGGAGTGCATCATCACTGGTGTATGCACTTGACCTTGAACTGTGTGTACATTATAGTCATCTAGGAATGTGACATGTAATAGATCACGCATTCATACTTTCACTTGTACAGGCTGAACATACCACTTGTACAGACCACACCTTAATTCATATACTTACTAATCTTTGTACCAATCATTGTACATTATATGCTACTATCCATAGATACACATTTTCTTGTATATAATGTTCACATGAGATTTCACCCCATATGTAGACTTATCATTGCACATAATGTAGTCATTCACTATTTTTACTTGTTCAAACTTACCTCATGCAGATGACTTAAAGAACATACCTCAGAGCTATCTGTAAACCGCCAAATTGCTTCTTCATCTGCTGCATGACTGTCAATGCTGAGTCAATCATAGTCAGGAATATCATTGTCAAGTTAAGCATACCATCCTTGTCAAGTTCAGCACAGTCAAGCATTTAGCTTTGTGACTGTCAAGCATCAATGCAGACTTGGAATGTCATCATGAAACTTGGACAAACTTCACACTTTATCAATCTTCCTCAAGGACTGTATGTCATCCTTCACAACTCAACCTGTCATTGTATCATCATTGGCTGTCACTTCATGCCCAGGCTGTCAAGTTTTCTTGATCATAAACCAGTGAATTTGCTTAAAAGTAAAATACTCAATGTGGAAGGTACAAGAAAAAAAAATCTTCTCTTGCTAAGGCTTCAAGCTCAATAAGTCTGCGATCACCCAGTCACATGTTAATTGCTGTCATTATCTGCTCTCATCAACTGCTCTGTCACTGATTTGTCACTGCTATGATCACCTTAAGATTGTTGACATATATTTGTTTCAAATTTCAGAACTTTTCACTTGTGTGCTGATCATTAACACTTGTAATATATTTTATGTTTGATGTGAGAGTTCACAAAGATCACTTTTCATTGCATCTGCCTCAGGGTTGTTTGTATTCCCAAATTCAACAGCACGTGACTTAAAGTTTCTTATCAATGACTGAGAATACCTGTGGTTGTTTAAATACCATGCATTTGAAATGAGAAAAGAGTGATTCTTTCCCATGAGATTGGGCTCAACCACCCCATAATCACAATTAAAAAAATGAAAGACGGGTAACCACTCCAGCCCAACGAAATGTCAACTAATTCGTGGAGACTAGGGAGAGCTCCATAATTTATTAAATAAACCCTCAAGACAAATCTAAAAGCAGACTGTCATCTCTTTGCAAACAAATAACAAAATATTATGCCACAAGATGTGACCCTCGACTACTTCAGTCCATACGATTTTTCCTTAGTCAAACACCAGATGTGAGCTCTGAAAAGGCTTTTCAACAGTCTGAAGATAAAAACCATATTTATCACTTTCTCCAGTGAAAAAGAAGGCCATTCACTACTCGAAATTTATGTTCAGGAACTTCTGGCATTTATGCACAGTCCAAGTGTTAGTTGTAGCGACTTGAATGATACAGGATCCTCAACCTCATAGTTTTTATTATTATTATTTTAACTCTGCCATATAGCCACTACTACCTCAGTCTATTCTAGATCCCCCCAAAAAAAAATCAGAGCTGATACACCTCAGTCCGTGAGTTCAAAGTGCACTCCGTTTTACTTTTTCTATCATTGCTGAATGTTGCAACCTTTTTTGATGCCCTAATGAATCAATGTTGATGCCCACCGAAATTCTAAGCATGAAAAATATTCAAAACATAGCTGCTATGACACAAAAGGATATTCATTGTTATTGCCTCCATCTTCCTTTCACCCGAAAATCAGACTTAAAACTACCACAAAATTTTTTGGGAGTGGAGATACATCTTCTGCTGCTGCTGACACAGTGATCACCGAAACTCCATTATCTGGCTGCCTCAGAAATCATACACCCGAAACAATGCTCCTTCGTAGATTCCCTTTGGAAAAAAAAATCCAAACTGATGTTCCACAAGAATTTCCTCAATTGTTGCGAGCTTCTCCAGATAGAAAAACACAGAGCTCCACTGAATTTTCCCACATCTAAAATGAGGATTGGAGAGTGTATTTATACTAATTTTTCACAAAAAAATTGGGGCCGACCTGCTATTTAAATTTGGAGCCGACGTCATATTTTTGATAATTTTATTATTATTTTTGAAGCCGACATAACAAAATATTGGGGCCAACATTGCAATTCAATTTATATTTTTAATGAGGCCGACCTTACAATTGTGATTCATCTTCTATATCAAAAGATCCTGCTTACAATTGGGTTAGTAGTTAACTTAAGATTTTCTATATGTATGTGCTGTAACTATCCGTGTGCATGTGCTATGATAGAATGCATGCCCTTCAATCACGTCTCATGATCTATATTGACTGTTTAAAGGACTTCCATGATGACTATAGACCATGCCATCAACAACCTTCGATCTTCAAACCCTTGATTATAGGCAACCAAGTGTGCCATCATATTATTATGTATATGGATGCCATCTCCAAGACCTCATGACCACATCATCATGATCCAACAAAGGTCCAAGGACATCCCAAAGGCCACTGCAAGCCCATGTTGGCATCACATCCCAAAGGCCACTGCAAGCCCATGTTGGCATCAATGACAATTTCATCAACAACTACAACAGAATTAAATGACAATATTCCCTCCCAACATTTTGGTGTCGTTACCGGGGAAGAACGGTGGATTGAAGTTTAGTTTGATTAACTTTCTGCAAGCGTACATTAGAGTATTAATTTCAATTTCAGCAATGAGTGTTTCAATTCTACAAGTGTGAATTTCAATTTCAGCAAGTGTGTTTTTTCGCAACTATGAAGAGCAATTGTTTTCTGTATAGATGGTTTTTTTAATTTGGTTCAGCAAGAGTGTTTTTTTTTCCATTTAGATTTGGGTGTTGTAAGAATCCCTTTTTCAAAATGATTTAACAATGAGTTTAATTTTGGAACAACACACTCAGATCCTTGCAAAAGTAGGGATCTCCTCTTCTCACGAAGAGGAGATCTTGACAGCAGCTGAGAGCTTAATTACTCCTCTAGCAACGAATAAGGAATAAACATACGAAGAATCGTACACACCTGATGATGGAAAATTATGCGAGAACGAGGTCAAGGAGGATGAGGAGCTATAGCATGATCTGAGGAGTGAAAACTATGCCTACGAAAGCCTTATCGTACTATGGTTTCAAGTGGGTACCAGTTAGATCAATTTATTTTTTATTTTTTTTCAATTAATTCACAGTCACAACAATTGATTTCACACATTTCTGTTTATCCTCATCTTCTATTTGAAAAATTAATATTGAACATATTTTTATTACTCTTATGTGAATGGCTACATTGGATATTTAGCTACATGTAACTGTTTTCTAAATCCCAATTAGCATAGAGTAGGTAGGATTTTATTTTCAGTTTTTGCTTTTACCCAGATTAAGTATGCTCTCCTTTGCGCTTCATGCAATCGCAGGGATTCAAAAGTAGGATGTTCTCTAACATGGAAAGAATAAATTAATGTTTGTAACATACCTAATCGATTTCATCTTTATTTTGCAAATCAATTATCTTCATTTGCCAAAAGACATTTTCAATTTGTAAAATAAAAGTGGCCTGCAAATTCATGTGGAAAATTCATTTAAACTAAAACAGTCGCTGAAATTATAATGGTTGCAACTCCAAGCTGAAACAGTAGCTGAAGTAGTGTCTCACCTAACACCTGTAAGCTTCTCCTAGGTTGGAGTCGTAGCCATATCTTTTCCTTCTTCCTTCATCCTGTATTTCAATAAGTTTAGAAGAAGAATTTTCAAAATTCTTTTATTTGATTTTCTGAAAAACATAAAATACAATAATTGGTCTGCAATATAATGTGGTTTGAAAGTGAATCAAGTTTTTCCACACTAGAACTTGCAAAAATATACCACAAATGATTACATGACCATATTTCCTCACTCAGAATCGCTTTTTTTCTCCATGACTTGCCTTTATCCATCGCACCTTGAATAAAATCTGCATAAAACATTAATGGAGTAAAGAAATGAAACAATTATCTCTCTCATCCAGCTTGGTGACAATCTTGACCAAATGGTGACGTTCTCATCTCATTGATAGATGTAGAAAGATCTCAATCATGGAGAAAGACACGCAACAAAAAAATCAATCATTACTTTCCTAGACCTAAGTAGTTAGGTGAGTTTGTTGCAGCTTCATCCAAAATAGAAGGGAATAGAATAATCCTACAACAACCTCGATAATGTTTTGCAGGAAGGAGGTGCTTCTGCCATAGATTACCAATCGTCGCAATAAAACATTCAACAACCCCTTAAGAACTTCACATTCTGCAGTAGGTTTCTAGTGATCCTCCATGATTTCTCCATTATCTTTACATTCTCCCCATTTTGACTCTGTCGCCATTGCAAATATACCCACCGTAGAAAACATCCAACTGTTAAAAGATATGGTTGTTAAAAAAATAGATGGAAGTAAACTTAGGTTCAGGGAAATCAATATTTCTAGGAATAGCATAATCAAAACCCTCGATTGGTCCTCCATCTCTGTTGGTCTACTGGATTCTAGATCAGAAGTGTAGTAATATCAATGATGAGATCCTTTGATTCACTAAAATAGGGGTGTCTCCATTTACTGCATCTACATACCTCTGTTTGGTATAAATCTGGTTTTATATAGATATAAGTGGTGGTTATATTTACGAAACAAAAATACTCCCCCGCAAGGAGGAGTAAAGCATCCTTTGTAGGTTTCAAAGTCTTCCAATGTTTCCCTCTATAATCTACCTCTGTGATCTTGCAAATGCAAAATGGCATGTAAAAGGTTCTGACACCAGCTACGACCTACCAGTACTGAATGCACCATGCTACCAGAGGCAACACAAAGTCAAATCACTCTCAACTACTATGAAAATATTTTTGTTTGGACTAACATAAATCTCATTCACAACCTAATAATAGAAGACAGAAAATATTTTAGTATCAAAAATACAGACAACTGAATCACTGTTTGATATCCCAAATTCTAACTCGTCACTTTATGTAATCAACCTACATACAAAAATAGAACCCCAAACTAATGATAGCGTTGACTGTTATATTTCTTGGATCAAGTGCATAGATTGACTGAATGTTGGCATTGAGTGTAAAAATTGAAATTTTTGTTTGGCTCTCCTATCTGATACAGTCTACCATGCAAATCCAAGTTCAAGCTTATCATACGCATGCATGTTGGGTGGACACTAAGCTGATACAATGCTCCGAGGTTGGCCATAAAGGTGAAGAGGTTGAGCCTTGGCAAAATAATAACCATCACGAGGACTGTAGTTGAGCATGTTGATCGGAATATTTCACCTCCTGTGGAAAACAAGGTGTTCCGCTGGTCTGAATGGTTTAGATCCAGAACAAATAGGTCACAGAGGTTGATAACTCCCCCTAGACGTTCTAGACATCTGGAATACAAGGCTTTGACGGTTCAACTGTGTTCCTGCAAAAGAGTTCAAAACGAAACAGATAAAAGCAACCAGAATATGATCTACTAATCTATTATAGTGACTAAGGAATCTAGCAATATATATCTGAAATCAAACATCAACAATATATATGGGACAAAAAATCAACTTGCATTAGAAATATGAAGAAGTTTACAACCAAGCCTTAGTGTTGAAATGCATCTCCATGAAACCAGCTCTTCATCCCCAAAAGCTCCAACTCTAGCTCTCTATGCTCTCTCCAAATGATCTTGGGACAAGAATCAGTCCAACATCATCACAATACCTTCAATATTCTCTCCCCCCAACCATGGCTATGAGCTCATATATATAGGGCTTTAATGGATAGAGATGGTTGAGAAATTAGTGGGTGAGGTGGCCTCTAATATCCTAGGATGAGGGATCTCGAGCTCAACCAACCCATAGTAATAGGGATAAGAGATATCTCAAGGCTTATCATCTAGAATCATTGAGAAGCTTCTCTTTTTACCCTTTTACCTAGGGTACCATGCTTCTCCTTCTTTGACAGAGCGGTTCTGGTAATAACCTCCTATGGACCAAGGGTGATAGGTGGTGGCACCACTTGTGGACAACTGATGAAAAGTGGTGTGAATATGGGTACTGCTCCTAGATAAGGGAGCATGAGTGGTGCTGGGAATTTGTATGACAGACTGATAAGAAACCATTTAGTCTTCACTCAAGATGCTGGGATTTCAGGGCAAGTAGGTATGTCAAAGGTCTTATCACATGATGGTGACAGGATGTTGGTATAACAGGATGCTTCCCAAAGCATGAGTCTTAGAGTGATACGATAAACGAGAGCTTTGAGAACAAGTCATTTCCAGGAGATGAAAATGTTGGCTCAATCGAAGCATGCAGTCAAGTAGGCATCTATAGTACATTAGTATGTTGACTCATAGACACAAGTAACCAAACTCATAGCTATAGACCAATACAAGGCAGATCCACGAGTGGAATAAACAAGCATGGATACTAGAATACAACGTAGATCCATGTGATAGAGGACTCAAACTTGGACATAGCTACTAGACATACAACATATATCTATGTCCTATAGACGCAAATTTGTGCATAGCCACGACCATACAAATGTGGATCCATGCCAGATATACAAAACTCCATCGCAACCTAGGGAAAAATCAATGAGTGCTTTTTGACAAATGCCCAGGGTCTTCGTCTTGTCTTCCACAAAGTACGATTCCATCCATGTGATTACAATGATCTGAAGTTGAACATGGTAGAAACCACTTGATTACTGGCCAATGATGTGAACCGTTAACAAGTGCGAGGGAGATCATCATTAATGTCAATGATTCCCAAGGTACCCTAGTACAATCTACTGAGTGGGAATAGATGTCTTGATGTCGAACACCCAGTTGATTCTATCGATCAAAGGTCAATGATGTGAACCAATGTCGAGAGAGAGAGAATCTATCATTAAGGCATACCGATCTCAAGGTGCTAAATATTGTTTCTAAGACTATTTCTCGGATGATGAGCTGATGTTGATAGGAGTAGTCTCGTCGAAGGAGGGCCATGATGAGTCCCACATCGATGACACAAAACTCGGAACATAGTTCTATAATGATGTGAACATAGTAACCATATGACTGACTCAAATATACTGACACAAAGGCTATGTATACTGTAGAGGTAAGACTTCTTCAGATTCCCTTTGAACATCGGGCGGCACGAAAAAATGACTCGACAGCATGACTAGACAGGACAGATACACAATGTGACAGTGGAAAATGCATTCTTTTGAAAGACTCAAAGGATTGGAATGACTCATGAAAGTGGATTGTCACGGAGATCAGCTAAATACCCAATTGACTGACATGATTGTGCAGACAAGTGCCATGTTCAAAGGTAACGACAAACAACTGCCATTATTTACAAAATGATTCCCTTTCCCATTTCCCCCATCATGATCGATGAGTGCCTCTTTTCAGTTTTACAAGTTCAAAGAGGGTAACAAACACTCGATATAGCTTGTCAGAAGACAAGTCCAATCTCATATGTTTTACGAACCTGAGAGTGGATGGGCTCATTCCCAAAATGGGTCTCTCAATGTTTAATTTAACGAGTCCACTGAAAGAAAACTCGGTATCGTTCATGTTTAGAGAGTCTGAACAAATACATAAGAAGACTCCATGGGGGTCCTTTTTCATATTATTTAGTCTCTAAGGCCTGAAAAAGTGTAAAATCATACCTTAGAGAACTCTTCCAGTCATGATTGGCTGGAGCATTCCTTTCTCATGAATAGTACTATCCAAACCGAGAAATATATAACCTACTGTCGGATAGACGACTCTTCAAATACTTTAATGAGCGTGAAGAAGACAAGATTGCTCGACAATCTTTTCATATTTAGGGAGCCTGAAAAGGGTTTAAAGAGAACTCCATGAAGTTTCATTACACAATGTCACTTTTTACGAGCCTGGAAAGATTCAGAAATGGACTTGACTATCTTTTCATGTTTAAGGAGTTTGAAAGAATATGTGAAAAGAAGACTCCATAACGTTTCTTTACACAATGTTGTATTTTACGAGCCTAGAAAGAAACTTGAACTAGACTCGGAACTTTGATACTAGATTTTAACGAGCATGACAAAGTGTCATAATAAACACTCAATGACCTTTTCTATTTTTTGAAAGTATGAAAAAGTCATAAACAAACTTTCCAAAGCTTTTACTAAATTCAACTTGCAGGTGACTCATAAACAAGTGTTAAATGCATCCAAAATCAACATTAAGGGATTACGACAAATAGATTTTGACCAGAACATGATGTAATATCAAAACTATACTAAGTCAGACCCAAAAAATGTCTATATAAGGCAAGTAAATAGTAAAAAATCAAACATTTCACTGTTTACCTCTAGCAGAGAGCACTTGGAGCATTTTTTAGCCAGATTTTCCATAGCTGATACTAGGAGTTTCCACCGTCCGTTTTCAGTCTCGTCAGTTGTAAGTAATAGCTAATACCTTCTTCTTTCATTTCATAGACTTAATTTTGGGATTTGATGGGGTTTTAGGCATATTTGGCAAGCCCTAAAATCCTATTTGTGGGCATCATGGCTACCCCTTGCTGGATAGGCGGTACCACTCGAGAACCGCTCCAAAGCCAAGGTGAACAGGGGGTTCCACCACCTATCTCCAACGAAGCATAGGTAGTGTTTGCCGTGGATAAATTTAACCAATGATATATACAAAACTAGCTCATTCTTTTGATTTATAATGATTTAAGGATGATATTGATCTATACCATTGTTGTTTTGGCAGGTCCAGGCTTCCAAAATATGGTGATATGGAAGGAAATAACTCATGATGATGAGGATGTTGCTGCTGAAAGGAATCCGGTGTGTATTGCTACACTCTGAAACTGTGGACTTCTAAAGTTCTTCCAGACACCAAGCATGGTGTCCCACAAGAGACTACTGGAACACATACTTAGAATGTGGATCCAGAACAGCAGTATTTCAAGGTGGGGGCACATATACTTATAGTAGAGGTAGAGGACATCTAATTACTGACTGGCTTGTCGAGATGGAGTGCCCCTATCTCACTGACAGGTTCTTGTGGTGGGGACGTTACCACTAGAGAGTTCATAGATCGACACTATGCACCAGGTACAGGTACATCAGGGAAGAAAATCCCTATCAAGGCAGTGATAAACAGGGCTCTATGGATCATTCTGTTCACCATGCAGAGGGTGGTAGGGAGCCAGGGTGTACATCAGGCTTCCAGGGCACATATGTTGTATTCCCTAGAGGCAATGGCACCTACAGTGTTCAACAAGGTGGAAGCATTGCTTCCAATCTTCAAGGATTAGCTAACTAAATGTCGGCAGGGAGAGCTGAAGTAATTTAGCTTTGGTTCCATCTTAGCTTGTTTCTTTTGTAAGCGGGTCCCCCAAATGAGGCCCCAGGTGACTTTTTGGAGTCTGAGAGCATGGGACCCATGCATGCTGAGGTGGGTCTAGGTCATGGCTCACATAGGAGCGGGTAGGGGCAGAGTGAAGTTCGGAGATGCGTTCTTTAGATGGCTGCAGAATTAGATGCTCATGGTCGAGGACTATGCCTATGCAGGCACATATTTTACAGGTGATCCTGACCTACCACTCTCGCCTGGAGGTTAGTGGGGAGACATTGGTAAGAAACATGAAACCCTAAGATGGAAAAATGTTTTTATGTTTTTTATGTTTTTTATGTTTTTTATGTTTTTTATATTTTTATGATAGGTGATGAGACATGTTTGTCTTCATGCAGATGTTGGAGCAGCGAGGCCAGGAGGAGCATATCCATTAGATAGGTGAGTCGGAGCTTGCTTCATGCCACAAGGTGATGATATCACCAGGGAGATGGAGGATAACCTCGAGAGGTTGACTCTAGACATCCCATATGCTGACATAGATGATCCCCCGACTAGATATCAGAGATCTACGATGGGAGTACCAGGCCGATTTAACAGGCTACTTCGCAGGGTGGCTCGAGAAGTGATGTGCTATCACGAGCACCACTAGTAGATGAGACATGTATACTAAAAGTTGATAGCTTCAGGATTTTGTATGATGATTTTGCTTGAAATCCTACATGCTTCAGAAGAGGTATCCGGACCTATTTTTTGTAACATTTTTTGTATATATATATACAGACTTTTACATGATATTTACACGTTTCAAATGGGTGAATGCATTTTCTATGAGTTCTATGTGTCTTTAAATGTTTATTTACAATGTACAATGTCTGATTAACGTCATGAATGGCCAATATGCCAATCTAGGATGTAATTAGCCAATGAATCAGCAACTACATTATGTTCCCTAGGGATATGCCTATATGTAATGGTTCCAAATGATCTTTCTAACAAACATACCCTTTGAAATATGTGGAGGAGCACCGAGTTCCTAATGGTGTAGACATGGTTTAAATGACAAACCACGAGCTGAGAGTCCATCAAAACTACTAGATCACAGACATCCTGGGAGGCAGCTTCAGTTAGAAGACCAATTACTGCTTCATACTCGACGATGTTATTAGTAGAGAGACCTAAGAAAACTGCTCCTGAACTGACCAAAGCTTTAGCTAGGGAATAGAGAACCTGAGCAGCCGAGGCTAGATTCAAGTTGTGGTGGAAAGCACCATCAGCAAAGCCGTAGAAAGCCATCTGCATGACCAACACATGGTATAAACAGATGTGGGCACCAAAACTCAAAACCATCTTGAAAATAATGAAAACACACTAAAATTCAATCAATATACATATATACAAGATACCATCCAAGAAGACCTAGGCATAGTACCTTTTCAGGTACAACCCATTGCGAGGTTGCCCCAAAGGGATTCCATCATAATCTACCAACTCATAGGCTCCTTTCTCTAACACCTTGGAAATAATTAAAGGTCCATACCACATAGACTCGAACTTACCCTTTCCTATCTTGTCATATCTCTGGTCATAAGTCAAAATTAGGTCACCCTCATTGAAAACACGAGGCTGTATGAATATATCATACTGTGCCTTGACACATTTCTTATGTGCCTCATTAGCTAAGGAAACATCTCTACGATTCTCAACAAGGCTATTCAAGTACAAAAATCTCACTTCCTGTTGGGCTATAGGGAAAACCTGGGCTTTATACCATTAACTTTGCACCAACAAAAGACCCACAGTGTTGGCCCCTTCAGCAACAACCCACGAACAGGTTGCAATCTCACCCAAAGTAGCTATGGGGTGCTACAGAATCAGGTTTCTGCAAGCAAAAGAGGGATATTACTGTACCTTTAGCTTCTTAACACTTATAATCATACAATGCACAGCTTTAATAGTTACTTATTTAGCTTCACGGTTAGATAAACAAACAGTGTCTTGCTTAACCATTTTCTGGGAATTCCAGCGAAGTTAATATTCAGCAGTGATGTTACTTATCAGATGTATATTTATCAATGCATAAGGAACAAAACAAAAACACAACAAAAACCACAACACACGATATAACGTGGTTCACCCCTAGTGTAGGGGTTACGTCCACAAAACTGTGTTTTATTCAACTCTTTACAAAAACCACAGTTCTGATCTGCGCACTCAGCTGCAGATCCTTTCAAGTCCTCAAAGCTGCACACACAGCTACAGATTTCCTTTATCACCCAAAACCCTATATGCACACAACTGCAGAGGTCGTCCATGCACACAGCTGGGACTTAACCTTCTCTTACAAAATATCCTTAGCTTTGCATCAATTCATCTTACATAAAAATCCTAAACTGACTTCTTTACAAGAGTGCTTATTTATAGTGCACTTATTACAAAACCATGGGCACCCCAAACCTTAAACCCTGGATTTAAACCATGGGTTTATTAGAAAAGAAGGTTTTTACTCAACCCCAACACCCCTAAGACTATTTGGAGTCATAACTCCACTTACAAACTCCTATAAATCCATGGAGTTACCTATCTTAAGGACCGTTAGGGTGCGCACCCCAACAAGCCCCTAAGACTCACCAGTGGCCCGTCCTGGGACACTCAGCTGCTTTTCTGGTGTGAAACATAGTGCGCTACTTGCTAAAGCCATACATGTGGTTGTTGGCTGCTTGTTCCTTTCCTTCGTAATATGCTGGTTAAGGCCTTCTGGATCTATCAGCGACCCCATCCTTCGATTTGCTTACCGAACATTTGACCATCCACAACTGAGGGTCCCCAGAATTGCGTGTCAAGGTGCATAAGACAAAGAATCGCCGTGGTTTTGTCAAACCAGGAGGATACATCTTGGGATGTTTCAGAGTTTTTCTGTGAAGACCGGTGTTGTTCTTTATGTGGCTTAGAGCGCACTTCTCCCTTTCTTTCGACCCCTTAGAGCGAACTTGTACCTTTCTTTGTGCCTTAGTTGAGCATGGCTGCCCAGGTGGATTACTCAGAAGTTTCAGCAGACCTCTCTCCCTGACCACTCATAATAACTTTTGGACTTCACGGTCATTCGACATAGTGTTGACTAAAGAAACTCAAAGACATGCACAATGCAGGAGTCGCAGACTGGTGTAGCTTCTTATAGAATCTCGCAACAGAATTTGTCATCATGGTGCATCAATGATGTTGAATCTGATGGAGTGGCGGAAATCCTATCCACACGGTGCCATATTTTCCCAAAATCTCATTATTGCAGGCAGTGAGGGTAGTTCGCATGCTAGCGCTTCCAAGTACAGTTTGTCCCATCAGTCACATTTTAAGCTGTGACACACCTTTAATATCTGACATAACTACTAACTTCAGCTTCTCCTTGACAAGAACCGTCAACACAATATGCACCTTCGACCCATCCTGACCTATACGGCAACCAAACTTCAACCTTCAGACTTTGACAGTCTTCAACACTTTGTAGCTTTGAGAACAACTTCATTATAGTCTAGTACCCAATTTCAACTATTCTTGGTACTTAGACTGTCCTTCATGCTGTTACTCCTGATCATGGGGTCCCGGTTTGTCCCTGTACTTCTTTAACCTACTTCCATTCACCATAGAGGGTAAAATGTCTCCATTCAATTTAGCTAACTGGACTGCGCCACCATCAGTAACTTTCTGCACTATATATGGTCCTTTCCAATGTGTCTTGAACTTACCCAAGAATTTCATAAACTTGCTATCATATAGGAGCACAAGATCACCCTGTTGGAACTGCTTCTTCTTGATGTGTCTATCATGCCATGCTTTTTCTCTAGATTTCTGTACTTGCTGCTGGAATCCTGCAATGAATCTGTCCTCTTCCAATTCTAGTATCTTTGCTAGCCTTTCTTTCATCATATCTGGGTCATCCATCTCTGTAAAAGTAGATATTCTAAGGCTAGGGACAATGTACTCCATGGGCATGACTGCTTCTTCTCCATAAACCGACCTAAAAGGTGTATGGCCTGTCAACATCTTGCAGGTGGTTCTATAAGCCCATAGTACTGCTAGAATTCTAAGGTCCTAATCATTTCTGTTAGCATTGCAAACCTTTGTCAGAGCATGTTCAAGGATCTTGTTAAAGGCTTCGACCGTTCCATTTGCTTGAGGATGATAGACAGTACTCTTCTAATGATATACTTGAAATTATTCAGGCAATACTTCAATAGTATTATTTAAGAAATGTGATCCTTGATCGCTCATAACAATTCTAGGACACCCAAATCTTGACAAGATGTTATCGAAGATAAACTTCGTGACTGTAGCAGCACTACAGGTCTTGACTTGTTGAGCTTCGGCCCAACAAGTAAGGTAGTTAGTTGCTGTAATAATGTATCTTGCTCCAGATTTCTTTGCAGGGGGATTGATAGGTCCAAAAAAATCAATAGCCCATTTATCAAAGGGTCATAGAGTTACCTGCGGAACTAGAGGCATCTCATCCCTCCTGGATGGTTTTCCTGTCCTCTGACAAATGTCGCAGCTGTGGCAATATTCTCTTGCATCCTTATGAACTGTGGGCCACCACAATCCGGCTGTCAGAATCTTTTATGCTATAGCGTTTCCTGTGTAATGTCCTCCTGCTGCCCCAGAATGTACCTTAGCCAAAATTAAAGGATTTTCATGCTCTAGGACACATCTGCGCAGTATTTCATCTGGTCCCATCTTATATAGTTGGCCTGCTATTAAGGTAAAGTCAGCTGTGCGAACCACCAGCTGCTTCTTCTGCTGTGTTGTCATCTCAGCGGGTGAAAAACCTGTAGACAAATACTGAACAATATCCTGAAAGTATTGATCAACCATCTGGATGGCAAAGAACTAGGCATTAGGAAGACCTTCATCCAAGCTGATAGGTTCTTCTCCCGACTCGAGCCTCGACAAGTGGTCAGGACCTAGATTCAGTCTTCCTGGTTTGACTATGATCTCGAAGTCATATTCCTGAAACAGAATCAGCCATTTGCATATCCTTCCACCTAGAACAGGCTTGTTAACCAAATACTTCAAAGCAGAATGGTCAGTAAACATCTTAAAATGAGATCCTAACAGATAATGTCGAAACTTCTGCAATGCATAAACCATAGCTAGACCTTCTCGTTTTGTCGTAGTATAATTTTTTTCTACTGTGGACAATTTCCTACATGCAAAAGAAATGGGGTGATCAATATTACCTTCACCTCACTGGGCCAATACTATACCTAGAGCAATGGAGGATGCGTTGACATGCACATGAAATTCCTTATTCCAGTCAGGGAATACTAAGATAGGAGCAGTTACCATCTTTTTTTTCAAAATGTCCAAGCTTGCTTGACACTCAGGTGTCCACTCGAACTTAATATCTTTCTTCAACTGCTTTTCCATAGGGGTTGTTATCTGAGCATATCCTTTAATAAATTTCCTATAATAACCAGTATGACCAAGCGTAGTGCGCAGTTGTTTAACGGACTTCGGAGGTGGCAGGTTCACAATGATGGCTATCTTCGCAGGATCCATCATCAGTCCTCGCTTACAGACAATGTGACCTAGCATAATTCCAAAAGGGGCACAAAAGATACACTTTTTCAAGTTCAAGGAGATCTGATGCTGTCTACATTTGTCCAACATAAGTCTTAAACTGGCTATGTGGTCTTTTACTAACCCGAAGATAGTCCAATCATCAAAATAAACTTCTAAGAATTTATGTATGAATTCCTTAAAAGCAGAGATGACTACTCTAGAAAACATGGCAGGTGCATTCTTTAATCCAAAGGGCATAACTGTATAATGGAAGGATCCCATTTCTGTAGCGAAGGTTGTCTTATGTCGATATTCTGGAGCAATTCGAATCTAATGGTAACCTGAAAATCCATCAGTAAAAGAGTACACTTCTTGACCTCCCACATTGTCTAAAACTTCATCTGTAAAGGGAGTGGGGAAAGGATCATGCAAATAGGAATCATTAAGCTTCCTCAGATCGACACAGATTCTGATTTCTCCCTTAGTCTTCTTTTCTTGCACCACCATAGGACTGACCCACTCAAATTCTTCAACAGGCTCAATGATTCCTGCAGCAAGCATCTTATCCAGCTCCATTCAGAATTTTCCTTATACTTAGGGTTCATCCTATAAGGGCACTGTTTCACAGGCTTCGCACCAGGTTTCAACGGGAGCTTGATCACTCCTATATCCCTAAGGATACCTTTCATCTCTGAGAACTTCGTCGGAAAGAGATCCTAATATTCATGGAGAATTTGGGTCACCTTGCTTACCATTTCGTCATCCCAATAATCTCCAATGGTAGCATACTTAGGGTTTTCTTCTGACCCAATGTTTACGGTCTGCGTCTTCAGGGGTTGAGTCACTTCAATTGCCTCAACTGATGGTCCATGCACTTCACAGTGTCCTTCTAACTCAGGAATGTTAATGTTGCACAGATCGTCATCCGCATCAATTGCGAGGTTATAACATTCTACTACATTGGCTTCCTGTACCTTCCAATCAGGTTGATATTTTGCTATGTCTTGATCATCAAATACTTTAGTATGGATCAACCTAATAGCTGCGTCCAAAGCAAGAGAAACCTCATTAATAGAAAATGTCAACACAAAGCTATCAACAAGACAATCCCAACTTACAGTACCGTGGCGAAGCTCGACCTCCGCATACCAATTCTTTTCTATAGGTTCCAGGGTGTGCACAAACCTATGTACCCATTCTTCATGAGGTACATGCTTCCATGCTTCATAGCATTGCTCCAAATGCTTATGAGGGTTAGTCTTACCATTAAACCTACTACGGACCTCCTGTGGTCGATCCATGAATCTCAGGCGAAGGGAATGTTGGGAAACTTCCCAACTATGAATGCACTTTTTGTGACCATTCCACCATCTGGCTGCTGTAGCTCTGAATGCTGAATCCAAAGTCTCCATTTTCTGGGAGTCTAGTATTTGGGCTGAGAATTACACAATAAACTCTTATGGGTCTGTTGAACCATCAAAAACAGGTAAGGCTCTTGTCTGTGAGATAAGCCATCTAATAGACTTGGTAATTCTTGCGCAGCGGTGGCCATGTAGCTCATACAATCTGTTCTGCGAATTCTCTAGACCATCATCTGAATCCGTCATGCAGGAGCTGTCACACTGCCAAGCCATTATGCCTTCAGTAGTAGGATCAACATAATATTCTTCCTTTGCTGTGATATTGTAGATGTGGTCCAAAACATCCTTGTCTTCATCTTTTATTGGCTCTATGTATCTCTCTCCTTGTGAGGGGTCCAGTGGTACTATGACTCGCAAATATTTCCCTTCGAAAGTCATCTGTCTCTTCTTAAGGTTAATAACTGCCTCATTTTCCATTGCCCATTCAATTCCTAGCAAGGCTGGATAGGGGTTGCTGTCGTCAATGATCTCAATAACTTCGAAGTCTGCTACAGTACAGACACCATCAATATCTACTAGGACATTAGGGAATCGTCCTAGGGGCACAATATTCTACTGATTGGCTAATCTCAACTGTATAGGTGACCAATCAAGGGTAGGTTTTCCCATTTGTTCCCAAGTTTGCTTAGTTAAGACATGTACCTCTCATCCTAGGTCCAAGATAACATCAGTCATATCATACTCTCCTATCTTATCATTCAATCTCATTTCCCTGCCAATTCTTCTGACTCTATTAAGAACTTTTGCTTGACCAATACTTTGCTGAGGTTCGGAGGAAGCAATAACTTTCTGCAACTCACCTAAAGCATGCTGATTTCTTAGGATCTTTAGACAACTCTGTAAAAAGGAGGACTGTGTACTTACTTTATCCGTCGGATCTTCTTGCGGCTGCAACTACTGCTGATGTGGTTGCGCAGGTTCTCCTGATGTGCTAGGATCAGCAAAATCTTTCTTGGCTTCCATGAATGTCTCTTTCTCTCTTTCAATGTCAAATGCGGGGACTTTCACGAGGGCTTTACGAACCTAAGCCTCGTCGAGATATTTCTCCTTAGTCTGTAAGTGCGTCGTGGCTCCACTCCGGGTAACAACATTAATGGCTAGGGCAGGTCTTTGCTCGATGGAAATCATCTGAAGATTCTGAGTAGGGGCACTGGTTCTTTCCTAAATCTTAGCTATCAACTGTGGGCACTACTCGATCACATGATCTACTGCTTGGTAATACCGACATGTTGTAGTGGGGTTCCGACAGTCTCTCACTAGATGCCCGGCTTGGTTACAGTAGTAACACACAACCTAGCCTCAACCTCTTCCAACCATACCACCTCGACCACGACCTCCAAAAGAACCTCTACCTGATGCACCACCGTGGTAACCATAGCCATCATTTCTCTGTCCCTCATTTTGTACCTGATAAGCATCGTAAGTTCATTCTCTCATGAGGTCAAAGCTGCGACACTCATCTTCATTGTGACCCACCGATTTACAGAACTTACAATAAGGGTTCTTAGGGACTTGCACATACCTCTACAGAAGATAACAATCTTCACGTTGATGCTGGCCAGTTGTCTGACAGATTTCACAATATAGAACAGTAGGGTTGAACGGGTTTGGCGCACTAGTATTCAGGTAATTTCTTACCATAGGACACTGTTCCTTGTCATGACCTTCTGTCTGACATTGGGTACACCAAACCTCTTCGCGAATGGTTTTTCCTTTCTTCATATCGTGAAGCTCCAAAGCCATCGCTGCCAACTGCGCTTGGATTTGAGCAATACCATAATTGTCTTCGACAGGAGCGGTTTCAAGCTTCATCACGATTTCCAGAGCCTCCTGCTGGTCAGCAACCTTCTGTTGCATGAGTGGAGTTCTGATATGTGGTAGCAGCGCTGCAATGAACCATTCCTTGTGCTACGCAGGTCCAATGGGAAAACTGACTTGGTCCAGCAGAACTTTGAATATTTGATCAAAGTCCCATACTGACTCACCACGCCTCTGCTGAATCTCTTTCAATTTAGTGATACACTGCGACTCTGATTTCGGCTTCTTAAATTCCTTTATCATTGCTGCTTTTATATTAGCCAATGCATGGTTCTGAGTGCTGCAAAACTTCATGAACCAGGTCAGAGCACGGTCTCCGAAAGAAGTAATCAGTTGCGCTCTTTTTGTATCTTGATCCGTAATGCTCTTATCAGTCCACACTGCTTCACATAAAAACCAGAACTGTTCTGGGTCCTCTGATCCACTTCCTTTGAAAACAGGTAGCTTAATGTCATCGTGCATGTGGGCCATAGTGAATATAGGGGGGGTTGGAGGGGGACTAGAAGTAGGTGGGGGGGGAACTTACTAGGGTAGACTGACCTGCGACAGGAATACTCAGGCTAGGGTGACTTTCATACTGCGACAGGTTCTCAGGGATAATAGGTCTTCGCTGCGGGGTTACCGGAGGGTTTCCAACAGAAGGGGTTTCTTCGGGTTCTGAATCGGTGGGATTTACAGGGGAATACTTGGTATGCTGACCCTGGGAATAGGATCCAAAATCTCGCTTGTACCTTTTTCCACTTTGCAGCAAACCACTTTGCTCGTCGAAGGTATTTTCACTTGCAAACATAGGTTAGTAATACTAGATCTAACAGTCTGATTCAATTAGCAATATACCTTTTTCAGCTAATAGCATTTTAATTCTCAAACTAAATGAATTCAAAAACTTACCCCTTGGTCCTTTGAAAAACTGCCGCTCGGCTTCACTAAAGGAAGTACTCGTGTTTATGGCGAACTCCGTCACAAATGCTTCGAGGGTTCGCATTTTCCAGAAATCAACTGCGCAGGATATCTTGTTGTTCACCCTTTTCAGTATATTAATTCTTGTAGGGGTCCAATCAGGAAACTGACGTTCTTGGAAGTTTATCCTTCGCTCTGTTAACCTGGATAACCACTGGTGCAACTCTATGTGGATACTACCAAATAAAATTTCATAAACATCACAAAAAACATACCTTTGTAAAAATTTGTTTTCACTACGACGCAGATCTTTGTTCTCTTGCTCAACGAATTTCAAATAAGTCTCATCAAGCCAATCACCGATTTCTTTCACAGAGGGTCTCCAGAACATAGCCCTTGAGGTATGACGTAAACCCCTCTTGAGCAGATACTGAGTTCAACCGGAAACGAAACCAATTTGTTGGGCTATAGGGCAGACCCGGGCTTTATACCATTAACTTCGCACCAACAAAAGACCCACAGTGTTGGCCCTTTCGGCAACAACCCGCGAACAGGTTGCAGTCTCACCTGAAATAGATATGGGGTGCCGCAGAATCAGGTTTCTGCAAGCATAAGAGGGATATTACTGTATCTTTAGCTTCTTAACACTTATAATCATACAATGCACAACTTTAATAGTTACTTGTTTAGCTTCGCGGTTATATAAACAAATAGTGTCTTGCTTAACCCTTTTTTGGGAATTCTAGCGAAGTTAATATTCAGCAGTGATATTACTTATTAGATGTATATTTATCAATGCATAAGGAACAAAACAACAACACAACAAAAACCACAACACACGATATAACATGGTTAACCCCCAGTGTAGGGGTTACATCCACAGAACTGTGTTTTATTCAACTCTTTACAAAAACCACAGTTCTGATCTACGCACTCAGCTGCAGATCCTTTCAAGTCCTCAAAGCCATGCACACAGTTGCAGGCCTCTGCGCACACAGCTGCAGATTTCCTTTATCACCCAAAACCCTCTGCATACACAACTGCAGAGGTCATCCACGCACACAGCTGGGACTTAACCTTCTCTTACAAAATAGCCTTAGCTTCACATCAATTCATCTTACATAAAAAGCCTAAACTGACTTCTTTAGAAGAGTGCTTATTTATAGTGCACTTATTACAACACCACGGGCTTAAACCATGGGCACCCAAACCCTAAACCCTGGATTTAAACCACGGGTTTATTACAAAAGAAGGTTTTTACTCAACCTCGAAACCCCTAAGACTATTTTGAGTCATAACTCCGCTTACAAACTCCCGTAACTCCGCGGAGTTACCCATCTTAAGGACCGTTAGGGTGCACACCCCAACACTTCCTCTGCGGAAGTGTCTGGGAGAAGTTCGATGGCGAGTTGTAAAGACAGAATCTAACATTGGATAGGCAAGACAGCTTCAATTCCATAGACAAAATGGAAAGGCATGAAACCAGTAGTTGTTTTCATGGAAGTCCAATAAGCCCAAATAGCAGAAAAAATAATGAGATGCCAATTGGATTTATGATCTCCAACCATCTGACGAAGCATAGTTTTCAAAACCTTGTTAATGGCCTCTTCCTGACCATTAGCTTGCGAATAATACGACGTAAAGTTTTCATGGTGAAAACCTAGCTTGGCACTCAATTCCTCCATCATTTGATTACAGAAATGGGATCCGTGATCAGTGACGATGGACTGCGGAACTCCAAATCTAGCTATGATATCATTGAACAAGAAGAGAGCAGCAGTCTTACCATCTTCTGCATATGTAGGCATGGCCTCAGCCCATTTTGTAAAATAATCCATGGCTATGATGATGTAACCATTCCCCCCAGTTGAGGTAGGTTTAAAATGCATGAAGTCAATCCCCCATTTGGAAAAGGGCCAATGGCAATGATGGGGTGAAGCAAAGCAGGATCGGTGAGATTTTTGGGATAAAAATTTTGACATGGTGGGCATTCCTTAACAACCTCATGACAGTCTTTGAAGATAGAAGGCCAGAAATAGCTAGTGCAAAGAATTTTCTGGGGTGTAGCCATCTCAGATAAATGGCCTCCACATGCTCCAGAGTGGAAATCATATAGCACATGTTCAGCCTCCTCATGAGTGAGGCATCATCGGAGAATGGATTCAATCCCACATATATACAAGGTATCATGCAAGATGAGGTAGTATTTCATGTGGTGATGAATGCGGCGACAATCATCACGGGATAGATGCGGCTAAAAATGTTGGGCCTAGAGATAAATCAACAAATATCCATACCAAGGATTAGTAGTGCTAATTAGGAACATGAATTCATCCAGAAATGAATCGCTGGGCTCAGATTCCGTGGTAGCATAGGGAAGGTCACATATAAGCTCGGAAAAAACCAAGGATTTCTTTGATGTAGCCTTAGCAAACTCAAGATCGAACTCCTGAAGGATGATGATCCAACGGGAGTACACTAGTGGAAAATGAGAGATTAGTGACCAAAAAAATGACCAAAATCCGCATATCAATGACCACTTTTGGTTTGGCGATCGCTGGTGGCTAATTTGC
>LPNX011069783.1:126750-128021 GCA_001517045.1 Pseudotsuga menziesii | reverse complement strand
AAAAATAGAAAAAATTATGTATTCTTGTTAAAATTTACATATTTAGAATTTGCAAAAAAAACCATATCTGTTTCTAAAATCTCATAAAAAATGGAGGTGTACAGCATAATCAGACGAACCGCTAAACACGAGCATATTGAAAATATGGATATAATGTTGAATTTGCCATGGTTTATCATACTGCAAGGCACAGGCATGTTGAATCCAAAGCAAAGTACAAAGAAGACACATAGGCATAGGAATTCCATGAAATCATGGGTGGAGGCATGGCCTTATCATTTGGAGGGAATAAATTTTTGAATTTAAACCATACGCGAGCGCGATTTAACTATACAAAATGCGTGCACATTATATAGAACCAAAACGCGAGCGCGTTATGTGCATACAAATCGCGTGTGCGTTTGTTAAAACCAAAAATAGCGTTCATCATTATTTTCATCTTCTTCTTCATCTTCAACTTCATCATCATCTTCAACTTCATCATCATCATCATCTTCAACTTCATGATCATCAACATCATGAACATGATCATCACCATTGTCGTCATCAACATCATCATGATCATCACCTTCCTCATCATATTCATCATCATCATCAACATGATCATCATCTTCATTACCTTCATATTCATCTTCACTATCATGATCATCATCACCTTCCTCATCATCATCATCATCATCATCATCACCATCGCCATCATCATTATTTTCATCCTCATCCTCATCATCATTATCATCATCCTCATCCTCATCGCCATCATCAGTTTCATCATCATCACCATCATCATCATCATCATCATCACCATCAAAATCAACATCATGAACATCATCATCACCATCGTCGTCATCATCATCATGAACATCATCATCATTGCCATCGTTGTCATCATCATCATCATCGTCCTCCTCATCATCATCACCTTCCTCATCATCAACATCACCATCACCATCATCATCATCATCACCATCATCATCACCTTCCTCATCATCAACATCACCATCACCATCATCATCATCATCAACATCGCCATGATCATCATTATCATCTTCATCATGTTCATCTTCATCATCATCATCTGTGACCATCACCATCGTCATCATCATCACCATTGCCATCATTGCCATCATCATCATCATCAACAACAACATTATCACCATCGTCGTCATTGTCATCATCATCACCATCATCATCACCTTCATCATCCTTATCATAATCATCACCATCAACATCATCATCATCATCATCATCATCACCATCATCTTCATCATCAT
>LPNX011069783.1:116750-119250 GCA_001517045.1 Pseudotsuga menziesii | reverse complement strand
TATTTAAAAAAATATATAATATAAAACTAACAACTATTTAAAAAATATAAAATATAATAAACTTAATATTAAATAGAATTTCAATAAGCTTGCAATTAATACAATATTAATTTGCATACATTTAACAAAGAAAATTTTTCTAAACACTAAATTTTAAAATTGTAACTTTCATTCCACAATTTTTACATGTATTTTTTATACAAATACAAGTAAACATAATAAGCTTCTAATAGAAACCACCTTAAAAATAGATATAGTTCACTTATTTCATTTATAATTAATCTTGTTTAGCCGTGCACCCACCCTATTAATTGTGATTGACAATATCGCGTACGCGTTTTTACTAGGCAAATCGCGTGCGCGTTTTGTGACTATTAAAACAGTGAATTGTCATTGTCCGAGAGCAACTTCACTGTGTGTTTCTCTAAATTTGGAATTACCGCGCGATATCTTTCAAGAGCACGAGCCTTTCTTTGAAAATACTCACAATCTACACCATCTCCATCCATCTCCATCATTCTTTTTGTTATGCACGTGCAACATTGAAGACATCTTCCATGGTTGAGGAGCACACAGCATAAGATATCAAGCTTCAATGTCATTTCATAGTGATGGTGGATATAACTTTCATTTGCTTATTATTCAAGAGAACCAAAGGTAAATTTTCCCATTCATTGTTGTTTTGATGGGAAATATGAACAATTGAGAAGGAAGATTGAAGCACCTTGAAGGATTAATAGTTATATTAAAACAAGTTAAAGGTTTGGAAGCTTGTAATTGAGGAGCAACAAAAACAAAGTATATTGACATTGATCATTGTGGTGATGGGGAATGTACGTAACCGAGGAAGAAACTCAGCAACGAAGAAGAGACCTCAAGAAGTCATCGAAGAAGAGAAAGAAAAGAAAAGAATAGACATGATGAATCAGAGGCTTTCTTTGAAAACTAATCCAAATCCAATTATAGAGGATACAGCGGTTCATCCTGTTAATCCAACACAAGAAGAAATTCTGCATTCACTAGAGGGACCATCTCAAGACGAAGCTCATGAAGAGGCAGTGTACATGGAGCCCACTGTTGAAGAAGAAAATATTAATCGGACCATCGATGAGGATGTTGGACTTTCACCATCCAACTACCAGGAAGAGAGTGAAGGACAACAAGTTGCTACTGAAACGCCAGAGCGTATTGTTGATGCACTAGATGATAGAAATCCAACCCCCTTACCTCCATTAGAAAGCACACGTCGAAGAACTCTGAAGCGTATACAAGTTGATGAAGGACTCCTCAATTCCATTAAAGGTACGCTATCTAAACGTAGTATTGCTTATCAAACTCAACAGATATTGAATAAATATTTTGATTCTAAATGTGATGGAGATAAATGTAGATTATTTTTATCATTGTTAAAATCTAGGGGCATGAATATTGTTAGGAAATCGTTAGGGATAAAGATGATAAAGGCTTCTGGACCAAATTCTCATATAATTAAAAGCTTAGTAGATGCCTTTGGTAAAATTGGTAAGAACACATGGTCAAAGGACCGCAATGCGGCTCGTCGTTTGTTGTCACAAGCAATTGTGAATAAGAACACTAGGGTCCTTGGTTTTCTCAAGCCTACATCTAAACTAGTTAATTTGAATGTAAAAACCCTCTGTAGGTATTCTATTAGAAGAGAACATCTCGACACAACCGCCCAGACAGATTTTTGGGCCTTTACTGGTCGATTGCCACGTCGTGACATGAAGCTAGTTGATGCAGCAAAGGGACTAGTGCAGAGTTTTTGGCATGATCACACAAGGCCTTCTTCAAACAGGAAGGTTGTACTAAACTGAGAAGGAGTTCAAAGGACCGTGAACCACATATTAGGCATCTTCTTGATATAACACAGACAGAACTATACGAGAAATTTAGGAATGAACATAGACAATTGAATTTGGGGCAAAGATCTTTTGAGAAATGTAAGCCCTAGTATGTTAGAATAAATACTCTTCGTAACACTTGTTTTTGTAGATACCATGTAGAATATGAATATTACTATGAAACATTTTTGTACATTCGTCGTGTGTTGCATACTAACCATGTGCAGGATTGCTCCTTGACAATACCACCGACCTCATCAAGAGAATTCATTCATAGTATCATGTGCAATAGGCCTGAGGGGCAAACTTACTATGCAAAATCCTATTTGGATGGAGCTTGCTCCAACTGTGCTAGAATGGCATTATTGAGCCAATGTATGCACGAGACTGGAGACAATGAATTTGGGAATATGGTTATAGACATGAAAAGTTTCAAATATATCAGCTATGAAATAGTCCCAGGGAAAGAAAGCAAAAAAATACAATTGGTGACATCTCAGGTACATGCATGTATCTATAAAATTATGTTCAGAACAGTTGCATTTCATTCCTTACTTACAAAAAACCCTGATATTGAGATCATTTTGTGTCAACAAGTATAAGTTAGTGTCTTCGTCAAGGAATTTATTTAAAAGACA
>LPNX011069783.1:76480-104906 GCA_001517045.1 Pseudotsuga menziesii | reverse complement strand
TAGTTCTTGGATTTGAACCTGAGATTTGTTCAAATAATAGAAATTTCCATCTTTTAACCACATTCTTCAATCTCTTCTACTAGGTGTATAAGGTGATGCTCATGAGAATTAAAAAAGATAGGAGGGAAGTGCATTTGAATATCACACATCTAAAGTCACACAATTATAGGGTAAACATTGACAAAAAAAAAATGCATTGGATGATTGAATTACCTTGTTGGATGACAATGCACGAGTGAAATCTCCTCCCCTCAACCTGAATCAGCTCCTGCAACAATCCCAAGCAGTGGTCTCGCTCCAAACGCTCCAATGGCCCGTCGAATTCGCATTCTTGATTGTGAAAATGGGCCGCAGGTTTGGGACTGTGTATTTAATTTTTTTTTTTATGATTTACAAATCGCATACGCGTTTTATAACTACATATCGCTAGCGCGTTTTGTAGTTATATAACGCGTACGCGATTTGTCTTCCTATCCTACATGTTCCATGACATGTCAGGCTCGGTTTGAACCATACCAAGTGCTATGTTAGGCTCAGGTTGATGTATTTTTTGGTAACATGATGTTGTTTTTGAAAACTAGGATTGCATCTTAAAGGTCCCTCATCTTCTTGGACTGACCCATTAGTTTCAATGTACTCGGTTTAATGTATTAGATATAGTATTATGTTTAATGTATTAGATATATTATTAATAATGAGCAGCATCCATGAGATATATTGTGCTCTCTTTGGCCTCATCCATGAGGTCCCTTTGTAATTCTATAAAAAGGCATCTGGCCTCCTAATGAAGAAGAAATTTTCATGTGCCATTCTTGTGTCTCTCATTCTGTTTTGGATGTGCGTGTTATATTTCCGTTTCTCCATTGAGAGGTGAGGCTCTCTTAGCCTCACCTCTTTGTTTGCAATTAGATCTGCCCCTGAACGATAGATCAATCAATCTAAGGGGAAGGGGAATGTAATACCCCTAGTTTTAATTCCCCAATTTTATTTATACATGATGTAATTATTAAGGTAAACAGCCTAAAGGGATAGGACATAATCATGTATACATTAACAATTTATAAAAATGCTACTTATGAGGAGAAACATTGAAAGTGTATGGGGGACCAATGAACTCACTAGTGAGAGAGTAAATGGGCTATGAATAAGTCCCATGGGGTAAGAACATGACCTTGGTTTAATTGAAAAGAAAAAAGCATATCATTATGATGTTTAAATCTTAAACCACTTTTATTAATCCTTAAACCTTGCTTTTCCTAAGTGGGTTCCTAGGTGTCAATTTCCATTAGCTCACTTGGTTAAGGTGTGGGTTTCGTTTGCAAGGCGACCCAAGTTCAATATTCTTAGGAGTGACTTAGTTGGGATGAGACACCAAAAAGTACAACCATGTTAAGTGTTGGTGTGGCCCGGGCTAGGTGCGATCCCTGGGTGATTTTGATGGCTTATATTCCCCTGGGTTGTGGTTTCTTACCCAATGGTTGAAATGCACTAGCCCCAAGTGATAGGAATTTATGACAAACAAACAAAAAAGTGGGTGCTTAGGTGAAAGTATTAAATATTAAAGGTGGTGGATCTCTTGGAGAGCCCATATGGGTTGATTTTCATGCAAATAAAACTCAAGCATGCATGAGAGAAATCGATCCCATAGAGTTCATTTTTGTCATGGTAAAGTTTGGGAAAAATTATGCTCGGGTGAAGAGGAATGAAGTATGAGCTACCTATGAAGGTTTTGAATCCTATAAACATGTAAGACTATTCCATTTATGCTCATTTCTTAGTATATTTTGGGTTTCTTACCTGTTAACCAATGACCAATGATATGGAGAATAAAATTTTCATTTTTCTCAAAAAAAATCTAGGCATTGATGTCATGGTGGCTTGAGGTATTGTTGTGAAGGGTGTATCCATGATTGTGCTAAGGAATTGAATCTAAGAGAGGGAGTGTATTATTTATTATGGAACTAGTTGTGTCCATGTTTTAAGTTTTCTGAATTAAATACTTGTCGTGGGTTGGGTGAGTGCCCAGTTTCAATTTCCAGTCAAAACTTGAGTGAATTCTCTTGGTGAATTATTGGTTCTATCTCGAGGGTGGTATTTGTGTTGAAATATAAGGAAAACAGTGTGGTTATGGTTGGGAGGAGCTTGCCTCACATGTAGCTAATTTCCCAAGTCAAGTGTTTTTCATATAAGCCAATTTGTTGGAAATTATGATGGTAATTCTCAGTGTTATTGATGAATGAAATAAATTTAATTGTGTTGTATGTTTAATTTCTTAGTATTGAATGTATTGCATAAGTTTTCCATGTGTTCGAATAAATGGAAAGTTGTTTATGACATTATAAACTCAAGTGATGAAATTTCTATGGCTAGAAACACATTTTCTTGTTAAAACCTTGTTTCAGACCTTGCAAACAATGTGCTTGACAAAATGTCTGAATAAGACTTAAAAAAATTACACATAAAGTGTTTGTCAAAATGTGTCAAAGATATATTTTCAAAATGTGTTGAATATGTTGAAATCTTGTACATTATGTGATTGTGAAATGTCCCAAAGAGAATTGTTACATTAAATTCTAAAAATCACATTTTAGACAACTTCTGGTAGTTTCAGTAGCGACAATCACTGTATACAATTTCAATAGTCGTTAGCATGTAGTCTGCATTTCCAATAAATCTACCAGAATTCCTCTAGAATGTATAGAGAGAATACAAACAACCAAATATGATTAGCTAAAACAAATCTTGTTTTGAAATGATTACCAGAAACAAGAAAACATGCATAATTGTGGACAATTACCTTATTTAGATTGATGTCGCCTATATGTATGTATATATTTTCACACACACACACACACATATGAAATCAATTATATGCTAGTGACATAAAATAGTTAATGTAGTTTTTTATGGTTCTGGTAGCAAGAATTGGTTCTACTTGTATAAGGGCAGCTACAAGAAATCATGTAGCAAATTCGTGGAACATAATTTCTTGTCGCTTACATTTTTCAAGCTAAATGTTTTTTTGTTAAACCAAGGGTTATCGGATTTGTGGGTTGAGCAATGTTCACACCCTTTTCAAATGTTAAATTGATTAAGGTCGAAGAATAGGATCTATGGTAAACTTAGCCGATGTTTAATTTGTGTGCAAGGAAAATTTTAAGGGAGAAATTCAGCCCATTGGTTTTTTTTTACCCTTTTCCAAAAATCAATTCGCCAATTTGCCTTTTTTCCAAATATGATTCACCCAGATTCCATGCGATAATTTTTTTTACTCTAAAATTTGCCAAAATTGTCCAAAAACTATATAAAGTCCTTATAAATTTGAATTTAAAAAAAAAATCCGAACATTTTATGGTTGCAAATTTGAGAAGTAGTTAGATTTACCAGGGTTTCTACACTTTGAAAAAATTATGGATGCTTAAAATTTTCCATGATTATGTTTTTTGGGTCAAGTAACGAGGTATGTTACAGGTAGGTAAATTGTTTGGCACTTCCAATTTATTGCCAGTTTCATCCATGCCACATTTACTTCATACTAGTTTCCATACAATACTACCATCATAAAATCGTGGAATTTCATCGCCTCATGTGAAAGGAGTAACTTTCGAAAATAATTTTATTGAGCATAAAATATTTATTTATATAGTTGAGAGGTTACTTTTGAGCTTCACATTCCCAAGGTACACACCTATTCATTTCCGTAACTAAAGTAATTATTTACAAGGAACCATAATCCTAAAAGATTAAGTTTTCAACATTTTCCCCCTTAATCTGAAGGGGTGTTCATGAGTCCAAACATCCTTCTGAAATTTTCAAGTTTTTCTCTTCGAAGTGCCTTAGTGAAGATGTCTACATTTTGCTCATTTGTGGAACAATGCCTCAAATGAATTTCCTTTGCCTCTACATGATATCGAATCATATGATACTTCATGTTGATGTGCTTGGTTCGATCATGGAATCTAGGATTCTTGGCTAACTTGCTTTCATAAGTTTTGTCAATCGGTAGAGGAGTGGAATTCACTTATTTCTCATACAAATATTCAAGTATTTTCCAAATCCACATGATCTCATTTGTTTCTTATACAACAACCACATTTTGTTCCTTTGTTGTGGAATTTGTTGGAATTGATTGTTTGCATGATATTTGGGAGACAACTGATGATCCAAGATTCGTGAGGTAGATTGAAGTAGACACTCCATTTTATTTATCTCCATCAAAGTTTGAATCATAATATCCAATTAGATTTAATTCATCCACCTCAGAATACTTAAGTCCAAAATATTGAGTCCCCTTCAAGTAGTTTAGAACCCTCTTGGCAGCAAACCAATGTGTTTCACAATGATTTTGCATGAACCTAGAAAGGATTCCAACAATGAATGAAATTTGTGGTCTAGTGGTGGTAAGGTAGATGAGACTTCCTACACGCTATATGTACTTTCTTGCATCCTCAAATTCATTCCATTCTTTTGATGTGAGCTTCAAGTTATTTTCCATTGGAGTGGAGAGATGATTACTTTCCATCATGTTGAACCTAGTCAACAATTGTCCAATGTATTTCTTCTTGGAGATGAATATGTACTTAGGATAATAAGTCACTTTAGTTCCCAAGTAGTAGTGAAGGTGTCCCAAATCTGTCATCTCAAATCCCTGGTTTAATTCTTTGTTTATGGATGCAATATAGCTTTCATTGTTCCCTAACATCAAAAGATCGTATACATACACCACAGTATATACAATAGATCTTCCAACTTTATTTACAAACAATGTTGCATCATCAAGATAAAAATGTTTGAAATATAACTTCAAAAAATGCTTAGTTAACATTTTGTACCATGTGTGAGGTACTTGTTTCAATCCATACAATGACTCGATGATTTTACATACCTTTTGTTATTTCTTCTTCACAACAAACCCTTCTACATGAGATATGAAGGCATTCTATTTCAAGTCTACATTCAATAAAGAAGTATTTACATCTGATGAATTTTCCACCGATTTTGTTGTGGAGAGAAAGTCTCCTCATAATCAATTCCTTCGTTTTGTGAAAAACCTCTTTCCACAAGCGTTTCCTTGAGCTTGTCAAGTGGATCATCTAATTTGTACTTGTTCTTGTAAACCCAATTGGAACCAATCAATTTGGTTCCAAATGGAGGGTCCACCAACTTCCAAGTCATGTTCTTAACGAGAGCATCATACTCATTTCACATGGCTTATTTCCACTCATCACAAGAAAAAAATTCTTCAAAAGAAGTTGGTTCAAGGTTAGCAGATAAATTCAATTGACAATAATATGAGACATCCATATCTTCTACATCACCTGAATTTGGTGTCCATCATCTTGAATAGTCGAACTTATTGTTCTCATATCTCTAACTGCATCAAGATGGACCCTTTCAAATGTCTTGTGTCCCATTTCAGAACTTTCTGTGAAGTTGCAAGTTTCATAGTTGGTGGTGCTTCATTCTATTCAAGATTTAGTATTCCAATCCTCCCAACCACATCATCCAATTGACTCTCCTCTTCTGGTGAAGAGTCAAGAACTTCTTTATGATGGGGATATGGTGTTGCAAAAGGAGATTCTATATATTGATCCAAGATAGGAATCCCCTCTGTCAAGATGTGGAATATCATTATAAACTTCATGAAAGGTATTTACATGGGTATATTTTTCTAGAAGATCAAGCTGCCTCTCAACATAATCATCTTTTTTATCCATTTCAAGAAAAGTGACATCTATGGAAAGAATAAACTTTTTGTTTACATCATCATTAATATGATATGTATTGATCGTGTTTGAGTACCCCAAGAAGACGCACTTTCAACTCCTTGCACCAAGATTGTTTCTTTGTTCCTTTGAATTAAGGAATAACAAGTGGAACAAAATACCCTGAGACGCCTCACCAAAGTGATGCAACCATACCACATTTCGTTTGGCATTTTGTTTCCAAGAGCATGAATTGGACTTCTATTTATCAAATAAAATGAACTTAAAGTTGCATTATCCCAAAACATCAATCTGACATCATTGAAAAAAACATGGAGCGTACCATATTCAAGAGAGTTCTATTCATTATTTCTACCACAACATTCTATCAAGGATTGTATGGAACTGTAGTTGGATTCCTAATCCCATGTTTATGAAGATAGTTTTTAAAACCATTAGAAGTGTATTATTTTCCATAATTAGTAAGAAGTGTGCCAACGTGAGATTTTGCTTCATTTCCAATCCAAACGTGAATTTTTTTGAATGTTTCATACGTTTTTGTTTTTTCCTTAATAAATAGACCCAATGCATCCTAGTGTAATCATAAACAAAGGTCATGAGATATTTAATATCATTTGTATAAGGAATGGACATGGGGCCACACCAGTCAAAGTGGGCCAATTCTAACTTTCTACATGCTCTAAAATTTGGTTCACAAAAAGGCCACTTACTATGTTTTCCAAGAATACAAGCATCACACTATTTCATTTTTTTTGGAATGGTGGAAAAACCAAAACCACCATTCTTTTTCAACAATCAAAGAATATTATAGTTAATGTGCTCATATTTAGCATGCCATAAAATACCAGAAGACAATGTACCTTCTTCATGTTGAGGTAGGTAGGAAAAATTTCGTTATCTTGCAGATGTTCCTTTCAGCGTCAATAATTTTATATCTTAACATCCAATCATGATGACTTGGTTATTAGAGGACTTCTTTATCCGTATTATTCCATCAAATAACATGTGGATGGAATGGCCTTGCTTTTAAATGTGCATCAGGGATAGTAAGCTTATTTTCAAATTTAGAAGATAGACTCAACATTATATAATAAAAAATCAAGGAATCTAGGTAGTTTGAGCCCAATGAAGCCAATTCCCTTGGACTTGAAGGTAGACTTATCTACAAAATGCATTGCCACGTCTATAATGGCATTCAGTTCTTCAAAAAAATATTTTATAAAAGTCATGTGGTAGGTTGCACTAATGTCAAGCATCCATGTATCTTTCCAAGAAGAAAATGAAGCATTGGAAAGAACTTCATTTAGTCTAACATTACAATGTGCAATAATAAAGTGAGTAGATTCATGAGCTTTACTAGTCTCCTGGGTTTTACGTTTATCTTATTTCTTCTGGTCATGCTTATCTTTGATCTTTTCCCATGCATCTCAACAATGATCCACATCATGTCCATCCTTTCCACAACGAGTACAATGATGATCAGATCTCTTACCTTGATTATGTCTACCTCCATTTCCTTTGAAATTATTGTGTCCATGTCCTATTTTACTACCTTCTCCTCTAGATGGCTGATTTAATTGTTTGTTCTCTTTTTGAGAAAGACGTGTTGTCTTTTTGGTAGATTGAGTTTCCTTCTTTCTGAATGCTTTCTCACTTTCCACAATCTTCTCCAACATTGTGTCAAATGTGAGGGATTTCATTTGACCACTAGCTTGCAGGGACTCAAGGTAATGTGAATAGGAAGGGTATAGGCCCTTGATAAAGGCTATGAATGGAAGGCCTATATTTACTCTGGTGACATCAATTTCATGCATAATGGCTTTCATTTCAAATGTTAAATCCATAGAATCATTGTCCTTCACCACAAGGTTGAAGAGATTCACCAAGAATTGTATGAGTTCCAATTTTGATTGTGTCATATAAATTCTTCAATTTCTTCAAAGCACCATAAGTATCTTGAATATGCAGTAAATGACAACTCACCTCACTTACAATAAAAAACAATCAATGCATATGCCTTCTTGTCTTTCTTCTTCCATATGGTGAGTTCTTTATCTGTTACAATTTCTTCAAAGCACCATAAGCATCTTGAATATGCAGTAAATGACAACTCACCTCTCTTACAATAAAAACAGTCAATGCGTATGCCTTCTTGTCTTTCTTCTTCCATAGGGTGAGTTCTTTATCTGCTACAGATGGTTTTTGTGGAGTAAATATATGACCAACCCTTCTTTCAACGAGTTCTTCTTCATAGTGCCCTCCCATATGTTATTGAACATGAGAGTGTTCTAATCTTCCTAGTCTATTCTGTGTAGTTGTCCTTGCTAGCGAGAATAACTTAGACGATGGAAGCTCAAGAGTGCATCTTTAATAAAAACACATTATACAACTTGACATGTGTTTTTTAGGGTGCATTTAGTAGTTGTTTTTACCCCCAAATCGAAAAGCAGTCCTATTGGTAGCATTCTTTTGTGAGGGCCAAACTTACAACATTTTTGAAACCACCACTTGCACCAATGCAATTAAAACCATAAATTAACCCCCAAATGGAACAGTGGTTCTTCCAAAATCACCCTTGCTTTTATTCGGGGTTAAAATTTCATTGTGTTTGAAACCTTGGCCTTAACAACCAACATTGATACAATCAAAACCCTAAAATTAATGTTTGCTTGAAACTATGGTTCTAAAGTGGTGCCACCATGGCACCTCCATTTTTCTTTATAAGGCTAAAATTACAATTTGTTTGAAACTATGTCCTTAACAACCAACACTGTTGTGATGAAAATACCAAAACAACCCTCAAATTGAAAAGAGGTACTACCAATACCACCTCTTCCTTTTTCAAGTTACAATTATAAACATTTCAAATCACAACCTATAAAAATATATAATCTTTTTAAGAAAAACATTATAACAATGAAAAATAAATTATTATATTTAACTAAAATTAAAATTAATTTAATTTTAAAAAACTTTAAAATTTAAACATTTAAATTTTATAAAAAAAACAATTTTATTTAAAAAATAAAAAATAAAAAATTATATATATATATATAATCAATTAATTAAAATTAAAATTTAACCGAACCCCATTCCCCATCATGTCTCGCTTTTTCCCCACCCATTTTAAAACACGCGGAGGGATATGTGGAGGACCATAGCCCGCTTCTCATGATTTAAAATGTGGAGTGAAAGGGGTGAGTGGCAGTGCGATTCCTATACAATTTCTAATAAAATTGGTAGACTAGTATATTTTGGACACTTTTATATGATCCAATTTTGAGATGTGTATATTCCCTTCAAAAATTTGAGAATATATGTACATTTTAAAAATTTGAGAATATATGTACATTATTTCATGGTCTTTTTTATAGGTAGCCATTTTAAAGATTGATAGAGACCATGTGTCTAGAAATGTTGAGATTTCTAAAAATGTGAACACATGATCTCCATCGATCTTTAAAATTAACATTATTAAATTAGTTAATTAAATTTAAAGTAGTTTATTATGGATCATTTATTCTAATTAACATATTAATAATTTATTTATTTTATTTTATTTGTGTCTAACTTGTGGGATTAGCTTGTGGTTTGAGAAACTATGACCCAGTGCAATGTCCTTAAATTGTTGTAGTTTGGTGGCTATTGTGGTTGTATGCTTTTTTCAAACAATTTGCAATACATATATTTATAACTTTCGCAAGCAATTTGTATTCTCATACACATTTCATCAAACATTTTGAGAGCACTCCAATTACACACAAAATAAGAGGAACTTATTGGTATTCTATTAGGAAGATAGATGGTAACAACAGAACAATATAATGGAGTCTATAGCAGCTACAATGTACCCATAACAGACAACAACAATGAAAACCTAGAAATGATGTCAACTGTTGGGTTCCTCTTCAAATGGCTATGGCTTCTTGATGGATTCAACCCCCCCTAAAGAGAATCTTCCTCCTCTAGAACCTCCTACGAACTCTTTTGATTCTTCGTCCTCCCTCTAATGGATATACCCTCCAAAGCAAGATTGGCCTCCCCAGTGGAATGATGTTATGACTATTAAGGTCGATGGCCTTTCCACAAGTGTCACGAATCAACAAAATATTGGGTGCTTGTCTTGGGCACTCCTTCTTAGCTCACAACCTCCTATATACGCCATGGCCTGCTCCAAATTATGGCCCCTACTCCCAATGGGCTCAAGTTTCCCTTAATATCATGAACCATTCTCTAACGGTGTGGCCTCCCTTAACAAACACGACCCTTCCTCACAATTGAGTCAAACTCTCCCTGAAGCGGCCAACCAAGACATAAGGAGATGGACCCTTTCTCCTACCACCACTTCCACTAAATGCCACGAGTTGATGCAATGCTCACGACCTTCCCACAAGAAATTGAACTTACCCCCCTTCTCTATAGATTCAACCTCTTCTCAAGAGATTTCAACCTCCACACACTAATTTTGCTTCTTCAAGGAATGTGACTTCCATAATTGAATTTTCCCCGAGAGTTTAGCTAGGATGGATCTTGCACCACCAAAACCAAATGAGAATGGAAGGGTTTTTTCAAACCTCGATGTAGACTCTATCTCACTAAACATACAAGAGATCAAGTCAAATCATCATACCCTCCAACGAGGCATTGCCCCTCCTTTAATATTTTCCTAGACTCAATACCATGGTCAGTACCATGGAACACCCCAATACCATCCAAAATGTTATTAGTCACATTTCCAATATTTGAGTGTTCATTAACCACTTTTTAGAAATAAAACACCTTTTCTAAGCTAAATGATAATATAAGTGACCCCCTTATCTTCATTGGATCTATCCTATGGGTCATTTAGGCCAATGGTCATCCTATCGTTTTGATATGTGGAAGGAAACATCACAATCCTCCCTTCCCAAAGATTGCTTATCCACAAGCAGTGCAACTTTCTTGATCCATTAGCTGAACTAGAATGGAATTGGAAATGATACCAGAGTCCCAAAAAAGTTAGAAAGAGGTGAAGCATCCTCCACTCGATACATGGTTTGGTAGGATACTAACATAAGAATACTCTTGAATACTATTTACGAGTGGAGAATCTGATACTCCAACAACTCATCAACCCTTCAAAGAACCGCTCTACTAGGAAACCAACCTATGAGAGAAAATTTCCATCTTGCCTCTGTGTCAACTATTGTACTAACTAATATTGAAATCCTAGGGTCCCAAGCTAATATCAGAAAGGGACCACCATGCTAACAGTGCACCACTCTGATCATAACCAATTGAATTTCATGCCCCATATGTATCCCCCTTTAGTATAACTCTCAACCGAAATACCCCCATGAAAAATGTCTTGCATAGGCACCCATGTGAATTCATGTCCTACATAATGACTGCTACACTCAATCTTAAATATTGGAAATGAAAGTTTGTTTTTCCATATAGAATAAGTATCAATATATCCTCCATTGACCTCCCAAAAATATAGTTGACCAATCATCATCTCAACGTTGTCGATCATCTCTCCAATGTAAAGAAATCTATCACTCGGATGAATTCTCAGATCCCACCACCAAGTAGGATCTCCACCAAATACAACTCCTACTAATTGTTGTTATGCCATGCTAATAATAATTAGAGTCCTAATAAGTCAAGCCCCCAACATGAAATCCTTTGGTATAAACCAAGTACCAAGAATCAATTCTGAGCCTACTAATTTGTTTGGCTCTTGAAAAAATGCATCAAAAAATATACTATCCCAATCACTAACAATGTGCTTAATTAACCCACGGGTTATAATCACCTATCAAGAGAATAGATTTGCACCGATGAAGCCTCATACTCACACAAATACAAAGAATTCCTTGCTAAATGTGAATCTTACCTAACCCATGTGATCATCTCCCTAAGTGAGGACCCTGGATATAAACATGTGTGATATCTATAGGATATGTTGCAATCCCATACTTTGTTGGATGCGATCCTTGTGAACCAATCTAATATACCTTGAATCTCCTCATGTGCAATCTAAGCACTAATCCCATGGTACAAATGAAAGACCTCTATCGTGGCCATAATTCCACTAGTCTTATCCAACAGACTCATGTGAACCTACCAAGTCTTGTTGTATAACATCAATAGATGTCTCTGCCACTACATGTGTGACTGAGAAGTAGATAGTGTGTTAGTCAACCCTAAGGGTGTGATCTAAAACCCATAATGAAGTTTAGAAGAAGATCTGTGAGCATCATGCCTGCTAGCCCTCATCTAATGATACCCCAAATAAAGATAGATCATCAAGGGATTTACTTCTCCTGAGCCTCACCCATCCACTCACTGATCTTGGGTAAAACAAACTCAATTATATGCCCAAGATCCCTATGAGGAAGTCTTCCTGGGAGAAATGCTCCAAAACTTCACTAGACATCACCATGCACCACTATGCAATATGTATCCTTATATACTGTTGCACACAACGGTATCCTCATGTACCCTCCTATATCTTTTATGTGTTATTCTATCCATCACTCTATTGATGTGACCTGAACCTATATCCTAGAGCATTACTATGTATCCATGCCTACAGATGTCCTCCATGTGTTTACTTGACACAATCCTAGGAACCCTTGTCGCCATGCCTTTGAAAACAACTCATTGACCCCATTTTTCTAAGAAATCCATTTTCATGATATGATAAATCATTTTGAAGTCTTTTAATACAACAAATGGACTCCCAATACCATGTTGGTATCCGCCAAATCCACTATATAGAAGTCATCGGTTAATGTAAAGTTTCCCATGATCATACTCGACACTTTGATCCTCTGAGTACAAGTCATGATGTACCCATTTGCTACCACTATGCCAAATCCCTCAAATGATTTTGTGGGAATGTGCCTCCTAGAGACAAGTGCTGCATCTATGAAGTTGTGGGTATCCCCACCATCAATCTATGATGTATCTCTCTACGCTTGTGAAATTCCCCAATGTTGAAATTATAGTACTGGGGAACTCCAAAAAATGTAGCAATGGTTATATTTTTGAAACCATCCTGTAACTATACATCCTCCATAGTCTCAAGTGCAGTGTTGCTTCCTTGCATGGGTCACCCTCTTGTATGGTAAGAGTCTCATCCTCACCACTATTCTCATCATAGGGAAGTAACCCTATGCGATGCACCTTTATCTTACTGATACACTTGTGGCCTGGCTAACAAGTTTCTTTGTGGTCATAGAAAATATTCTTCCTCCTTAACTCTCTCCAAGTATCTTCGTCCATCCTGTCCTTCCCCATCCATGACCTCTAGGGGGGGTTCGTGTCCTTACCTTTTTCCTGAATAAAGGGTTTTGTTGGTTCCTTCTTGGACATGGTATCCTCTATGTCGCAGGTCATCATAATTCCATCTCATAATGTGGTTGGCCTAAAGGTATTCATTCAGCCCCTCAATGGTTCATATAATCCCTCTATAAATAATAATACCAACCTATGCTTAGAAATATCAATCACCATGACTTCCATCCTCTAGAAATTTGTAATATGTGTTGTTGGTGTACCTGTTAGTCTCAACTATTCCAAATCCTTGAATTGGATATTAGGTCCTTTTTATGGAACCGTTCCATCAATGTTTGGTGAAATTTGTGTAATATGTGATACCAAAATGTCCAAGTGTCACTAGACCATGGTAACACCACTCATGAGCTTCTACCTCCAAGTGTAGGTTGGAAAATTAATTTACCATGCCTTTGTCACCGGGTTAAGTTGGAAGTAAGTGTCCAATTGTTTACCCAAGACTTAGTTGTGCTCTGGGAAGATCTATTGAAACATGGAATGGACAGTTCTTCTACCTTATTCATCATGTCAAAGTTCTACAGGTACTGTGGTGTTTTGTTCCAATCTCTAGGCTTCTTCTTGGTCCTGATGCTATAGTAATCAAGAAAATATATAAATTCCTATGCTTCTAGTCTTAGTGCTTGATATTGTTTGATGTAAGTTGGAACATCATCCTATTCCTCTTGCATACATTAAGGTTTCTCCTTAAGGAATGCCAGTAACAAGTAACTGGTGTCCTCTTTCTAGCAGAATGTGGAGTACTCTGTGCTAGTATATGGGTATTGCTACCCTCTACATGATCCCTGTCACCTCCATGAGATCTACGAGATCCAACATGTCATGTATAAATATGAATCCATCATGATCTCAATAACTGCTTGAGCATATCAAGGCTCTGTTGTTGGTAACTATCATAACTTCCTTAGTCTCATTTTGTCCCTTGACCAAGTCACCCAGTATCTGGAGCACACTATCCTTTGAAGAATATTGTCTATCTCCCATCTCTAACTCTTATTTTGAAGAATTTGATTCTGTGAGGGGAACTCCTCCATGTCCCCTGGCCATCAATGTCTCAAGAAATCAAAGGTTGGTAAGATTGTCGACTCGGATACCATTGTAATGTACTTGACACAATTGAATGCTAAATTGTTGTAGTTTGGATGCTATTGTTGGTTGTATGACTTTTTCAAATAGTTTACAATACATATATTCATAAATTTCTTAAGGACTTTGTATTCTCATACAAATTTCTTCAAACATTTTGAGACCATTCCAATTGCAGGAAAAGTAAAAGGAATAATATTAGCATTTTATTACAAAGATAGATGGTAACAACATAACAATCTAAATTTTTCTATAGCAACTATAATATACCCATAACACACAACAAGAATGAAAACCCAGAACTAATGTCAACTGCTGAGTTGTTGTTTCATCAGCTTGTCATTTTTGTTTAAAATATTTTTGCATGTATTCTACCAAAATTTCTCAAGATTCTTCTCTTTTTAAAGCTAAATTTTCCGGATTCTTATTTTGGTTTTTTAAAGCAACAATTTCTAAATCTCTCAGGCTAACCTGAGACATTCCTTGTATAACAAAGTCTGCACCAGCTTATGCAGGAGATGGAACAATATGTACTTCAGACTCTTTTTGCCTTTTCATTCAACTCTTTCTCTGGTTCTTCCTATTTTCCTTTTAGAGCCTTTTCATTTTCAATCAAAAGGATTCTATCATATTCCCATTGCTTCTTATCCTCAGCAAAATTTAAAATATTTGGTTTGCAATCATTCGATTCATTATTTAAAGTTTCCTTTTCTTTCTCCAACTCTGTAAGTTGTGTGGCTTGTATGAGCTGGGTGGCTGGGATATTCAATTTATTCTGTAATAACTAGATGGTGTTATCTTTTTCATTAAGAAAGTTATGAGTTGCTTCTTGTTTATCATATTTATTATCAATAGTCAACAAAACACCTTAAATATTTTTTAATTTCTTTTTTCCTGACGAGCCTTGTTCTCCACCCTTTCCTGTCTCAGCTAGTTCTCAACTTTGGCTTTAGCATATTGCAATCTAGATACCTTTAGAGTGGCCTTGAGTAAGTCAATATATATCACTTCTCCAGTTTGTTTGTGGAGATGAATCATATTAGGTATAGCAATATTCTCCAAGTTCATTTTCATCTCAGCTACCCTGTTCTTGGTTTTTATTGCTAAGTTCAGTGTGTTCTGACCATGATCTCTGACAGTAACCAAAGCCACATATTTGCTAGAAAGTTTTCTGAAACCAGCATACAATTTAAGTGACTCATCTATTGATACCTCTTTATCTTCCTTGTATTTGTCAAATAACTCAGCCCTAGTTTTGAACTGAGTAGTAGAATCTTGGGGTGTTTATGAGAAGGCATATTCTTTAATTTCAAAGGTTTTTCCTTTGAATTTCATTTTATTTTTCTTACCTTCGGTATCTTTTACCTGTATCATGCATCCTTCCTTTTCAACTTTCTTCTTCTTTGAAGTTTGAGCAATGACTTCTTCTTCTGTCTCCATAGAATCAAAAAAATACCTCTTATTAGTCCTCTCAAAGTGACTTGCAATAGGAGATATCATTTTTGCTGCTAGAAAAACAACCAAAGGATCAGTTTGTGTGACACTTCCATCCTTCATTGGAAAAGTGGATCCCTGTTTCATATCCTTGTCATTATGTGTCACCTGGGGATAATCCAACCAGTTGGAACTCTCAGCCATGCATTCAACTTCTTGATGCTCGAATGGTTTTTTTTTATTGACTTGTCTCCTTATTGAGATGACATGGTGAGGATCATAATTGATATCAACAACAGTCTAAAACCTCATCTATTTCATTAAAATATCCACAACAGGAAAAGTAGCTTTTCTTTTTACAATGAATGTGCCAACCACCCATGGAAACTTGATTTCAAGTGACTTTTTGAAATTGATAAAGTGTTCATTCTCAACAATGAGCTTCTTCCTAATCGACTCTAAGGAAAAAATCCTAGGAGTTAAGAAAGCAGGTAAAACATATAGTTGATGGAAAAATCCATACACTCTGATAACAATACCTTCTTCCATCATGAACCATTCTACAATTCTTTTCTTAGGTGAAAATTGCAATGATTCCTTCATGAGAGGTAGCACTTTGGGAAAATTTTGCTGGAAAAATACTTGGTACACCTTAGACATAAGAAAAACCATATATTTACCAAAATTTCTGCTCATTCCATCGCTGAGAACCATCTCTAGAAACTGTAGGTTCTCCTCATTGAAAATAGGAACATTTTCACCAAATAACACTGAAACATGAAGAATCTTGTGTTATGGAAGTTCACTAGCTGTGAGTGGATGCTCTCAGCTAGGAACTCGTCAAATTTAAGGCAACAATACTGACTTGACTGACTTGAATCAACTTGACTAGTACTGATTGTGAATAATAGACTCATAAGTGACTTAGTAACATACTTGCGAGTGTCTAGACCTATAAATTGACTCATGATGGAAATGAAAGACTGAGCTTCATCATTGAACGGATTTGAATCCATAGGGAAATATTGGTTCTATAGGGATATATCATGCTTAAAACAAGTATTAAAGAAGGATTGTTTTTGTTCAACAATAGCTTCCCTGAATAAGTAAAATAGAATTTCTTCATTAAACTCTTCAGCTAATGGGTTGAATGTATAAGGAATGATAAATGTATCTCACACAACGAGTGGAATGACAGAACAAAGTATTTTGGACTTAGCCGCATCCACATTACCCTCTCGAAAGAGGAATAATTACAGGCACACCAGTCAATAAATTCGGGAAAGTTTAGGGTTTGCTCGATACAAAAAAACTACAAATAGGACTCAAAAACTCCATGGACATCAATTCCTTGGTATTTAAGGACCTTTAATTTATTTTTTACTAGGTCTACTGAACCAACTAACATTATAGTGTCAAAACCTCACAATCTTTGTCCTAAAAAACCTCTTTTATCTTCTGGTACTCCAAACCCTGAGCTTCTACTCCCTCTATACTATCCATTTTAAATAGATTTTGGTAAGAGGAAATGGCCTACCTGGTTACTTGACAAGTGGAAAATAAATCCGTCTGAGTTGGCTCTTCTACACAGTCCTGAGCTCTCAATTTGCAATGCATAAACAGACATATGGTCCCTATCCATGTGCTTTATCTTTTATATTATTTTATTCCACTATTGACCATGCAGCTTTTCCAATTGGATCTTTATTTGTCCATAGATATGATGTCTTTAATTCTAAACCCTTGATCTGGATCACTATTTAACCATGCATCCTCATTCCCATTATACTATCCATTCTTATCCCTCCTATAATTCCCAGTAGTGGAACTCATCATAACCATAGATTCACTCCTGATTCACCTTCCACCGTAGATCTTTTCCTTATTTTAACATCACATGTTCATACCATAACTAGACTGCACCTTACCTCAGTGGACTAGAAATTGACTGTTAATCTTACCTTGTATAAATATCTACTGTCAATCAATTTGTCCTTTTATCATTCCACTCATATTTGGATTTACAAAGGGTGTGCATCTTCTCTATTTGGAGTGGTTCTTCATTTTAGATTTACATCACCCTAAATATTGACCATCGATTTTAGTATCCCTTTAAGCAATCCCATTAGGGATCCATGCAATTTTATTTGTGCATGTTGATTCAACGAAATTATCCTAGACCATAGATCTATTTCTCATCAAATACACACCCTTTATTGTGAAATCCCCTTAACCAATTCCGCTGATTTTTAAACTTTCTTTACCCTTGCATATTTCATCAGCAGAATGAATATCAACCATTGATCTCGATCGGGCCTTCATCTCAATTGTTGAAACATGCAGACCCTACCACATTCTGTTGATTTAAAAATTTGGTTTTTACGTGCATGTTCATCTAGCGGAATGAATTCCAACTGTAGATCATTCCTCCATCTAGATCTATGTCGTTGATTTCTGTCAGGTCTAACTTTTTTTGTTGATTCAGGAAATTCATCCCTTCATGCATGTCCCATCAGCATAATCCTTCCCATCCGTACATCTGCCTCCCCTTTTTCATCTGACTGTAGATCTTCATTTCCTTTTAATCGATTCCGATGGTGACCAAACTTATTTCTTCCTTGTAGCTTTTCCCAGCGGACTTACCAACAGTCGTAGATCGTCTTCATCACATATCTACACCATCAAACCTTGTCAAAAGATAACATGGGGGTGTATTTTTTATTTAAAACTTATTTCCAATGTTTAATCTAGTATTTTCTTTCAAATATATGATTTTCAAGCTTAGAAATAATCCCCTTCCATTATATTTAAACCCCTTTCCACATATCTTAAGGTCACATAATGAAATTTTAGCTCTTACCTTATTTCTTCCTTTAGTATTCTCCTCTCCAACTCCTAACAAATGGCTTGTGATTGAGTAAGTTGTTTAGGATTTTTATAAAAAATGGTACAAGATATTGTAATATTGAAATTAGTACAAGAACAAAAGAAACATAAAAGAATAAAATAACCATTCAACACATGATAACTTGAAGCAATTGATTATAAAAGTAAAAGACTAGTGCTGAAGAAATGGAGTAAAAAAATAGTGTTGTTGTAGTGCTAGAGTAAAATGTTTTGTAATTGTCTCTTGGTCAATTTTAAATTATTAATGAGATGAGTGGATTAATAGGGAGGGGGATTGTTGATATACCATACAGGTACAAGGAATATGTCCAGACTCACTAAGTGTGGTATCACATGAGAAAATGTGGGTTGAATGGAGTGACAGGGGAATTCCCAACACTACACCAATAATGATGTATCATGACGGGGTCCCATGGTCACTTTTCAGTTGTTCCTACTTCCTTTGTACAATTTTCCCACATGAAGCAAAACACAATGATGGATTTTGATTGTTTGGGAGGTTAATGAAAAGTGAGACTAATTAAATTAGTCACTCAGTCCCTTTCTGGTTTGATCAACTGGTCAGATTGAGCTACAACGATCCAGACCATATGGGAACTAAGCCTTGTAAATTTTAGGTTTTTTTTATAGTTGTGCTTGTTTATTAAACCCCGAGAGTCTCTTTCATGTATTTTGAACCTTACTCGAGAAATTAAGGGGGGTCAATTACCAAAAAATAAAATGCAAGAGTTGAAATGTTCTCGAATTACTACACTGCCGAAGTAGTGTGTTAGTATCTGTATTAATTTTCCAAAAGATAATGAATTTTTTTTTTAAAAAGTATACATTATGCCAATAAAAATGACAAAATCTAAGTTACCTAAGTTAACCTCAACAAAAAATAAAGTTAAAAGGAAAGATGCATGAAAACACACTAACACAAATTCCCCTAGGGGGGTTGGAGTGCTCTCTTAGGAGCGTACTCAAATATTTTATTAAGAGGTTACAACATTAGAAATGAGAAATGCACTTTTTTCCTTGTTATTTAGGATCCACAGGCCTACAAATCCATGGAAATTTGACTAGAATCGAGAAAGGGAGCCTTGTTAAGCTTTTGAAGGACCAAATCTTTGAAAATTGGCTAGAGATTCCATATTTTAAATTGTTAGGCCTGAAAAAAAAACAATAAATTAATCCTAAAAGATTCTCAAACACACTTTAAGAGTGTCTTTGAACATCGCAAAAAAAATCCTCAAACTTTCTAAGTTAAAACTACGATAAAAATTGCATAAAATAAACCAAGGAAAGAAAGATTTCCTTGGGATCTTGGATTACTTTTTGGGGAATCCAATATAATGCACATCAATACTATATTTAAACTTTAATATTCAAAGGAAACTACTTTTTAAAAACAATCTTTAGACCTACTTTTAAATACTTGCATAAAAAAGACATTTCCTATGCCTAGATCTACTCTAAAATGATAAGACTTTATAAACTTTTAGATCTAAGGAAGAGTAATATTATATACTATATATAAACAATATATTAGCTTTAATAAATGGTAGATATAATCAAAAAGAGAAAGTAACCAAGTAACTAGAAAGATTGATTTTAATTTTAAATGAAGAAGGTGTGAAGCAAAATCCCCCTTTGGAAATGGGAAATTGAAAGTGTGTTGGTGGCTTCGAGATGGATTATGTTTTCCAGAAAGAGTTAGAGAGTAAGAGAAACATGAAATATATCTTACAAAATCCAACAATATATATGTATAAGCCTTCACACTTGCACAAAAATGGTCAAATCTTATAGAAAAATTCTAAATTGAAGACAAGGAGAGCATACTCATAAGCAAATAAGCATAAAAATCCTAAATATTAAACATAGATATTTTAAATGAATAATTAAGCAACACTATCCATTCGTATCGATTAATATTTATCCTTCTTTAGGCCAAAGTTTGACAAGAGAGTAACAAATGCAAAAAATCTATATCCTACAGTTAACTCAATACACACATTAAACAATACTCATTGAGCTAAAAAGAAGACACCACATTGACCTCCAAATCCAACTTATTTGATTGAAAAATTATTCAAGAGACAAATACAATAGGAGAATAGGATTCACACTTCATGCTCAAATGAGGATAATTTCCTGGGTTTTATAGCCAAAGAATTCCCAGGGGGCAGATCACCACATGGAGTGAACTAAAGCAAATGGAGAAATCAAAGGGATGCTTGTTGAGTTAACTGAGGTTGAGGTTGGTGATTCATGGGACCTTGGGTGTCACATCTCTAAGAGATATATGCCCCCATGAAGGAATGTGACCCCTCTTGGATGAGATATGAGCCACCATGATCAATTTTCCATCAATCATTGTCGTATTTTCCCCCAAACAAGTCACTCTAAACATTGGACCATGCCAACACATCAAACCTTCAATTGCTCAAACTCATCTTTCATGATATGGTGGGAATATCACCAAGTGGATATATTCTCCACCTTTCCATTTGGTCCCCACTCAAGCATGATGCCATCATAAGGGAGAAATCACTTTCCAACTTAGACTGAGTCTCCCTCCACCTTTGACTAATTCCAACTTCTTTACTCAACATTCCACAACTGTAGTTTTTGAAAATGAGGAAATCTATGGTGGTGGTTTTCAAATTCTTGACCATTTTAGACCCTGAAGAAGGTCTATAATTCGAACTTGTTTGACATGTCACTTTTTAATTTTGGATTTTGTCAATTTGTGGCTTTTTAGGTAATTTTCTGACATTTTGTCGTCTCTTTAGAGAAAAATAGATCTAAATGATAATTTAATCACCTGAAACAAAGGAAAAGTGAGTTCTGGGGCAAAAGGTATTCTCTTAGTGTGAAAATGAGCACCCCCACACCAAATCATGCCTCTGAACCATAATTTTATTACAATTTGAAATTTCCCACTTAAACCATTAAAAATGGCCTAAGTTTGTGGGAAATTTAGTTTTTACGAAACTTAAAAATAAACTTAGGGGGACCTAATACCTGTTCGTAATGACTCAAAACAATGTCTAGAATGCTTATATACATTGATACATGAAATTTAATAACCTCCTAAGTCCTAACCACCAAGATTATCATTCCATCTTTCAAGGAGCTGTGAAAAACTCAAAAATTATACATTGCTTATTCAAAATTGCATAATTAACAAGGAAAAAACACCTTGGAATAATCAGATTGATGTCTAAGTCCTAGGAATCCAAGTACTTTACAATTTTTTTTCCATTCTATCACATTTATTACAAAATACCCATGGGGTATGAACACGTAATTATTTAAAAAGGGGCCCAAAAAATGTCCCTCATGAACCATGCAACTTTTGAGCACTGATGATGAACAACTAGCTTGTTCATAACTTTGGTGGATCACTGGAAATCCACTTAAGTGAAACTTAGTGGATAATAGGTATTTAAAATATTTAGTATGACAATGAACATGAAATTACCACCAGTACTTGTAGTAAATATTGGATTGTGAGGCCAGGGAGAACATGAGTAGTAAGTATTGTGATTATCGTTTGCTTGCATAAAATTATCTTTCATATGAAGATTATTTCTCAGTTATATGGTGTGTGTGTACTGATAGAATATTTAAGTAGTAATATTAGCAGCAAATACATTGACACAAACCAAAGCAAACTGAAACACAGGCTTCCAACCACAACCTCCAAAATCAAATCATGTGGTTGTTCCCTACAACCAACTTTCAATAGCATGATTTAGGTTATATGGTTTCCTTCCCCCCATCCTTCAATAACCATTACAAATCAAATATATACTAACATAATCAAATCTAAAAAAATAGTATATATATGCATATAAATATGCTCTCAATCAAAATACAAGGTTTGTTCCTATTAATGCCGGGAACACTACAGACCAAAACAATCATAACTTGGTCATATAGAAATATTTTCCAGTGAAACAAAAGGTGTTACATACTGGAATCGCCACTCCAAAAAAAAATGAGTAGGCCTCACGTCCCTTAAATGAGCATAAATAGGTGAACTAAGACATATTGTTTCACCCCTATGAAGGAGATATTCTCCTGCTAGTAAGCATTGTATATTATCTTGTCTTGGGTACATAGTACATTGTGTAAGGAGGTTCCTCCATCGAAGAGGATTTTTATTTATCTCTATTATTAATTATTAAGGCATGTATTACTCTCTTCTTTTCTATTTTTGTTATTTTTATGCTATTTCTTGGACTTGGTTGCATAACATTTGGTATCAGGGCTCTTTTCTCGGGACTAGCTACTCCAAAAAGAGTCATCTTGGAATTTTCATTACAAATTTTTTTTATACAATGATTCAGAGATAAAGGTTAAAAACCCACTTCCAAAATAGGCCTGACTATCTCCATTACAAAATTGTGATCCTCATCCATTACAGTTTTAGAGATAATTGCAAAGGAATCTAGGGTTTGTGACTAGTCCAAAACCTAGTATAAAACAGGCGCTCTAGGGAGAAAGGTAATATATGAGTAATTAGAGATAAAAATTGAGTGAGAAAAATTGCATCAGAAATAAGGTTGACTAGTGTATCTTTGATATAATTTTCAGCTACAAAAATAAAATATTGGACACGTGGCATATGGTACAAGTTCACTCTTCTGGATAGGCCAAAAATAAGAAGTTCTGGGATATTTGCAATAAAAAAATTTGGAACATCCAAATTAGGTCATAATCATGGAATTGGAAATAGGACACATCAAAGTACAATAGGACAAAGTTTCATACCCATAGGAGTCTAATTTCAAACTTTATCTCAGTTACAAGCCGACCCTAAAACAATCTTCAAATTAGGGTTTGAAATAGGTGTTCTAGGGAAAATGTCATCTTTGAGGCATATGAGATCCAAATTGAGTGAAACCAGTTTTATCTGAAAGAATAAAAACTAGGGTATCCATGGTATAATATTCAGCTATAGAAACGAAATATTGAACACACGACATACCATACAATTTCTCTCTTCTAGATAGGACACAAATAAGAAGCCTTGAGAGATTTGGAATAAGTTTTTTTTGGCATATAAAAATTAGGTCATACCTATAGAATTAGAAAGAGGTTGCATCAGGGTTCCACAGGACGATGCTTCAAGCCTATTTAATTCGAAATTCAATTTTTTTCTTAATTACAAGTTGGCCCTAAAACAGTCTTTGGGTTTTAAACAGGTGTTCCTAGGAAAAATGTAATATTTGAGGAATCTGAGATCCAAATTGAGTGAGACTTTTTGCATAAGAAAGGGGACAGACCAATGTATGTATGGAAGGGTTTTCATATACATAAAAATACTATTGAACATCGGGCATACCATATAAGTTTGATCTTCTAGATAGGTCAAAAATAAGTCGTGTTGGGATATTTGCAATAAAATTTTTTGGCACATTCAAATTAGGTGAAACCTACGACATTGGAAAGAGGAAACACTAGGATACCACCTACATATTCAACATGGGAAGAATATTCCTTCATAAAAATGCATCCACAACTACCCAAGTGTTGAGGACAATGTTTGTCTGAAGGGGAGGGGCATGTTAAGTCCTAAATGTTTTGCACATTCCCCCTATAGTGAGGCACTTTACCCCTTATATGGTGGTCTATTACATATTATTGATGTAGGATTGGGACTATTAGTGGGTGCATTAGTTGTTATTGTACACCTATGTCTCCTATATATAAGAAGGATATATTCTAAAGTTAGTAAGCATTGTATATTATCTTATCTTGGGTACACAATGCATTGTGTAAGGAGGTTCTTCCCTCAAAGAGGATTTTTATTTATCTATGTTATTCATTATTAAGGCATGGATTACCCTCTTCTTGCCTATTGTTTCTCTTTTTATTCTATTTCTAGGACTTGGTTGCATAACATTTTTAGTGTAAGAAGACCATCCATCCTGCATACAAATCCTAGAACATAAACCATAAACATAACTAGGACACAATTCAGCCTCCATGGCACATAAAAAAGACAAAATAATATAAATAATCATATAAACAAATACTTATCTTCAAATGGGAAACTGGATTCAATAGAACAACTTTCCTCCCACTCGTAGACACAGTTAAGTATAACTCACTTGAACAGGTCACCTCCAAGATGAGACCACAGATCCATAGGTAAAGGCAGACTTGGTCTAGAAACTCTCAGAAGTACCTCTTCCAAGAACCACAATGCTTCCCACTACTACTTTCATGTCCATCTCAACTACCTATGTGGTCACCATCCCATTTCTTAGCTTTGTTTGCAAGAACTTGGACTAGTAGAGTGATGTGATAGAAGCAAAAGGGTGGCATGCACCAGACTAGCTCTCTGGAATGGACAATAGACTACACCTCTCCAATATCTCACAACAAACACTTAGTCTAAACAAATTCTCAGTACTGTCAACACTCACAATGCCCTGAGATAGCATAAGGCAAGTGGTCCAAAGTTCAGGATTAGCTTTAATAAGGAGAGAGCACATGAATTTGTAAGAGGAAGAGGCCATCAAAACGAAGGTAAATCAACTCAAGTCAAGAGAGGGGTTAAATCAACCATAGGGAGGCTAACTCAAATTTCCAAGAGGATGACTCAAAACCATCCAACCCAACTCAGTTTCATGTGGGGACACTTCATCCATGAAGAGGAATTCGAATTAGTGAGGTGAGGAGTTACACAAACTAAGGCATCTTCTTGGAAGAGAAAAAGGATTCATAATGAGGGAAGACTTACACTTTTCACATGAACTAGCTAAAAATAGCTACTAAGGGTTCCTTTTTGCATGTGGGGGTAACAAATCCAATTATATCCTCCAAAAAGAGTTACAAAACCACCCAAGGGGCACATTCAACAAGTGTAATCCACCCAGGCACCAAGGAGAGCATATTAAGAAAGGAAGGCCCACTACATCATGAATTAGGCTTAATAGTACCAACATAGGCTAAAATAAAAAAAAAATAGGAAACAAATAGTGTTTTTAGGGAGAGGCACAACTCCTAGTCCCCAACCCCCTTAGATGTGGAATCCATGAACTCCCATAATTTTTTAAATTCCTTCGCTAAGATAGTTGTTTATTTAATCAATACTAACAACCTTAAAAATAGGGAAAATTTCAAGGATACATACTTATTTAAAAGTGTATAAACCTTAGCGAATCTTACCAATTCTTAAAATTTCAACTATAAAATATTTGGCGATATTTTTCTAAAAATATTTCAATTTCTAAGGATTTTATATAGTTTATATAATAGTCTGGTGATTTTAAGAGTGAAAATTTATTACCCTGTCAAAATTGGACGAAACGAGGCTTAAAAAATGGAAATTGGCAAATATTGTTTTAAAAAAAAATCATGGAAAAATAGTCCATGGGCTAAATTTCGCCCCTAAAATTTTCCTTGATCAAAGGTAATATTACTAGTAACAATATTAACATTGATAATAATGCCAAATTTCATATCATATTATCAAACAATGATCATAATTCCATAGTCACATTGGCAAACCAAAGAACATAATCCCATAGTCACATGAATTAAAGATCTTAAGTCCAGGGTTTAAGAACTGGGGTATTACAACAACCTCCACAACTGAATTTTCCCCAAGAAAAGATGGTTTGGATTGAAAATTGTTAATTAATACCCAATTGGAGATCCCAGATGGATTTCTCATAGTTTATCTAGGGTGTATCTTGCACCATTGAAACCAAATGAGAATGGAATAGTTTTTCCAAACCCCAATGAAAACTCTGGCTCATCAAATCACATATATGAGATCAAGTCACATCATCATACCCTCCAATGAGGTGTTGTCCCTCCTTTAATATTTCTATGGACTCCATACCATGCTCAGTACCATGGAACACCCCAATACTACCCAAAATGCTCTTACTCACGTTTTTAAGGTTTGAGCAATTACTAGCTACTTTTAAAAATAAAACATATTTTCCAAGCTAAGTGACAATAACAGTGACCACTTCATTGGCTCTAGCTAATGGGGTTAGATAGGCCACTAGTCATATTATCGTCTCAATTAGTGAAAGGGACATCACACTGAAGGGCATCTAATCCATCAAAATCACCCAAGATCACACCCACCTAGGGAAAACCAACCCTTAACATGGTTGTATTTTAGGTGTTTCTTCTCGAATAGCTTGCAGGGTTTGAACACAGGTCACCATGCATAAAAAAGCTATCAAAACCATTTGAAATGTCTCCTCCCAACTACCTTGTAATATTTGAACTCAAGTTTCAACACGACCATTAAAAACCAACCATGTTAAAAAAATTTAACAACTTATTATTAAATTTTAAGAATGTTAACTTATTCCATAATTAAAACCAAGTTTAATAACATAGTTATGTATCTTATTACTAATTTATTTATAACTTCTTAAATTTGAAATAATTTAAATTACCTTATATTTATAATATAAATTAATATTAAATTGAGTAATATAAATCAATTATAATAATATTAATATAAATTAGTTTATTAAAAATTGGTTTGTCTTGGTAATATAAATCAATTATAATAATATTAATATATAAATTAGTTTATTATAAATTAGCTGAAAAATAGCCAAACATTCTTGAAGATTATTGTCATAACTATATACTTGAAAATATCATGTTATGTTTAGCTGCCATGCTTCAGAAGCCTCCTCATATTCTATGTCAAAGGTAGGAGGTTTTAATTTTTTAAATCCCCCTTACAGTTCTACTGATTTTATTTTTTGTTTCTTATATCTAATTTTATCACTATCTTATGATTCCTTATATGAAAATTGTGAATCTTCCATAGTTTCCTCAGTGCTAGAAACCTTTTTCTTTTTTTTTTTTTTTTTTATCGGCACTGCAAGAGTTGTGACCATTTTGGTTCAGTGGTCCCTTTTCTGTTAATATTTTAAGATTATTACATTTATCTATTCCTGTTCCGATCTAGCTATCATTACTTTGGCATTGTATTCTTTAATATTGTCTACATCAACCTTCAAACTTCACATTGTTTCTAACATTTCTGACTAGAATTCAGCATTACATTTAGATTCAATTTCAACATAGATACTTGCATATTCTAAAACCGAAACCAACATCCCTTCAGGTGTCGGTATCCCTTCTACAGTTTGTTTGGGTTCAACCATTACTGTTTCTTCTATTCTTGGTGCACATCAGTAGTAGTTTGTTACTTTAGAAGAATACTTATTATTCTAATAGTATACTTAAAAGGGTCATTTATAACTATTATAATTATAGACCCATTAGGTATGAGATTTGCAAACCTTCTCTAGTGATACCATTTGTAACATTACGTAAATCCATTAAACTCCATTAAATCCATATGCATTTTTTTTGTTTATCCTTTTCACATCCGGAGACAAGGTTAAGATTCTGATATATAATCATCCATGTGGCTTACATTATCTTAAGGTTTTTATTTAATTATCTTTCTTTCCAATCTTTAAGGGTAATATTTTTGCTCAACCAGGGATGATTTACTCTAATGCATTAATACATACATTGGAAAAACAACTGGATTTTAAATATAAAGACTTACCCATCACACTACTAAACTGGCGGTAGGTGACTATAATTAGAGTCTTACTTAGAACTTCTGCTAAAAATTTCCACTGAAAAATGCAGGTAGGGTGGTCTCTCGTCAGTGTTCAATATGTATGTGTATATGTATATGTATAAGTGTATGTGTGTGTATGTGTATGTGTATGTGTATATGTATATGCACATGTATGTGTATGTATATATGTACATATACATATACATGTATACTTATGTATATCTGTATACATATATACATAAGTATACATATATATGTATATGTATATGTATAGGTATATGTCTATATATATGTATATATACATATACATATACACATATACATACACATACATATGTGTGTGTGTGTATAT
>LPNX011069783.1:36719-75906 GCA_001517045.1 Pseudotsuga menziesii | reverse complement strand
ATATATATATATATGTGTGTGTGTAGAGATGGGAATTTGACTGTATTATTGGCTTGACTTTAGCCAAAAGTTGACATTAAATAAGCAAACTAACAATGACACTCGAAATGTAAAGGATCACCCAGCAACGATTAGACTTAAATTCTATGTACTCTACCTTGGGTTTGGTGGAAAATAGTTTTTACCTAGTGAAAATCCTATGAGTTTTTATTCTGGATTTGTAGGAGTGTCTCTAGTCTGCTCCAATTGAGCCAGAGGAGGGTTCCATTATGTTAAGTCTCTCACTACAAGTGAGGGTTATAATGAAATGATTTACCCACAAATATTCATTCAAGTCAAAATCAACTTCTTCCCATTGCATTTTTTCCTCACTTGCAACATTGAACCGTATTTCTTGACGAACTAGTGGAGTTTGGAAGGGTAAGCTTCTTAGTTTAACTTTACCTTCAATTAATTATTGTTCCATAAATTTGGTATTGTTGCTAATTACTAATTTTGTGGTTGCGGGATTTTTGGTTCACAAAAAAAATATTGAATGTATGTCCCTTCAAACTCAACAAGCAGTTAATGATTATCGAGTAAGCCTATGTCTATTATTACCTCTCCTTTATAGTAGTTTGATTGGGTTACGTCTCCTTGTGAGTATTTAATGAAGTTCATTAAATCTGAAGAGAGGGATTCACGATATATATATATATATTCATTGTAGTTTGTAAATTCTAGTGTTGGGTTGTGTCTGTTATATACTCTTTAATAATGCATTGAAGGGAACTTTTTCATGTATAAAGACTCATATGAGGGGAATGTAGTTAGTTTTTGTATGATACTTTTGTTGACTCTACCCAGAATTGTGGAAATTATTCTATTTTGATTCATCTGTTAGGTAATTTGTTCTCTACCTATACGATAACTGAAGAAGGTATATAGTGAAAGATTAATGAAGCATTACAGCCCATAACTGTAAACCCTAATACCCATTTTGGTTATCATAGACTGGACATAGGTTATGATAATATGCTTTTAATCCTTTGTGTATTAAACGATTCTCTATTTGTAATTAGTCTACTATTGTAATTAATTATATTTTTGTTTACTTAGTTTTATTAGTTTTTATACACCACATTAACTCTATACAAGTGGTTTATTCTCATTCTTGAAACTAGGGTTTCTACTCTCATATTTGCTCTCATTCTGTAGATATGATGGTTAGCGTTATATTAATTATTTTCTTGAGAAAAGAGGGGATCATATTTTAACAGTTCATTAATGAAAATGTGGTTGTAATTGTTGTAAAGAAAATACCTTTATATCATTAGATACTCAAGAAATTATTTTGAGAGTTTCCTATCGTTATGTTGTTGAGAAATGGTCAATGTTTTTATTATGAATTGTGTACACTGTTTCTACGGTTTTAAATATCTCCATTGATATTCCCTATTAAACTTATCAGTCTTTAGTCAGACAAGAAAATATGATTTAGTTATAGTGCTCAGACTTCACTAATTCTTGAAATCGCGTCAGTTTTAAATAAAGTAAAACATTAACCAATAATAGTTTAATAAAATAGAAAAGACATGTTTGGTCATTCATAGTATAGATACTGAGAATTTGTATTGCCATGATCCACCTGACCTTAGGAATCCTTGAATCTTTTTGTCCTACAGGGAAGTTCCACCCCCTTTCCTAAATCATGAAGTTAAGATTCACTGTCCTCAAATTCAAGTTACCATTGGTATTTCAGTAGGTTAACTACTTCAGAGCCTAACATTTTTCTTCAGTATTCTCTAAAGGTTCTGCTTTGGATCCTAGCACCTCCCAGATTCGCATTAGCAGCTCCATGCTACTTAATAAAATACTCATGGCCTATACTCTAATAATCATTTGACAACTTTGTTCTCTTCTTATTTTTTTGTTGTTCATTTTGTGCATGCTCTTCCTATATTTGCCTAAGACTTTTGTAGCTAGTAACTGACTCCCTCAATATTGGCCACTTTTCCTCGTAAGGATAGATGAGATTTCAGTTATTAAAATAAGTTTAGGTTTTGTGAATTGAATGTATGGTTTCCTAACTTATCCTATCAAAATATTCACATTTATATTTTCTTTTTAAATAAAACTTCCTACAAAATTTAGCAGTATTCACCATAAAAAAATAGAAATATAGTTACTTCAATGTTATGAGACAATTACAATCCTACCCCGCTAAAATATTGTCACCGTCCTCGGTGACGATTCGTTCTGATTAAAATTTTGAAATTTAAACCAGGATAAACTTGTCTCATGACATCTTCCCTTTCCCACGTAGATTCCTTTGGAGCATAATGATCCAATTGAACACTAACTTGCATGATGGTTTTCTTCAGAAGCACCACCTCTGTCGTGTCGAGAATACACACTAGTTTCGTGTAAAAGTATCCCTTTGGTTCTACGTGTACATTATTCCAGTCAATAATATGAGCTTTATCAACAATATATATTTTTAATAAAGAAACATTGAAAATATCAGGAGTTCTTATATGTGGAGGTAGAGCTAATTGATAAGATACTGGCCCTACTCTATCCAGTACTTCAAAGGGTCCCATGTATCTGGGTGTGATTCTCATACAAAATATTGTTCTTAAGGTGCTCCTTTTTTCTTTGACCCTTAAGAATATATGTTCCCTTGCACTATATTCTTTATATGTTCATTTTCTGTCTGCGTAATGTTTTTGTCTATCATGTGCAACCTTTAAGTTTGACCTTATTTATTGTACTATTGTTTCCATCTATGCTAACAATTCTGGTCCCAAGGTCATTGTATCATTGATATTTCACCAACTTAAGGGTACTTTACACCTTCTACCAAACAACACCTCGAAGGGGATCATTTTGAGGGAGGATTGGTATCTGCTATTATAATAAAATTCAACCAAATGAATATAGTCCACCCATTTACTAGGTTGATTCATCACGTACATTCTTAAAATATCTTCTAAAACTTTATTTACCTGCTCTTTTTATCCGTCAGTCTGTGGATGGTATGTTGTACTAAAATTCATGTTTGTGTTCATTCTTATAAATAACGACTTCCAAAAATTGGAGGTAAATTTCACATCTCGGATGGAAATAGCTGTTTTTGTTATCCTGCGGAGTCTAAAATTTTTCCGCATAAATATATCAGCAATGTTTATAGATTTAAGGGTGGACTTAACTAGTATAAAGTGTGTTGCTTTGCTTATTTTGTCTACTACAACCATAATTGAGTCATTTTGTTTCTTGGTTTTAGGAAAACCAACTATAAAATCCAAAGTTTATAATTTCCCATTTCCATTCTGGATTAGGTATAGGCTGCAATAATCCAATTCAATGTTGGTTAACACCTTAACCTATGACATTCAAGGCACCTAGATACATAGTCTGCTACTTCTCTTTTCATGTTACGCCAGTAAAAATATTTTTTCAATGTTTGTATAAGCTTCTAGTACCCTGGATGACCTACAGAAGGACTATAATCTAGTTCTCTAAAAATTATTTTCTTTATATTTGACTAGTTAGGAACATAGATTCGGTTCTTGAATCATAAAAATCCTTCTGAATCAGTTTGGTACACAATTTCAAAAGTGTTTTCAGATTTGTTATTACATTTTTCTAGCAAAGTTTTATATTCAAAATATTCCTTGGACAATTATTTCAATAATTTCTTAAATTTTGATTCATAACCACTAACTAGTACAAAATGCAGTTCATGCTGTTGCTAACTAACATAATTTGCTACTATGTTTTCTTTCCCTTTGATATTCTTAATTTCAAAATCATATTCACTCCAAAATGCAAGCCATTTGTCCTAGCGTGCTTTTATTTCCTTTTGGTCAAACCAATATTTTAATCCAACATTTTGAGTTAATAGTAAGAACTTTTTCCCTACCAAGTAATGTTTCCATATTTTTAGAGCATGTATGATAACTGCTAATTCCATGTCATGCATTCAATAATTTTTTTCATGCTCCTTCAATTTTCTAGATTCCTAGAAACTTGCATGTCTATATTGAGTTAGAACACATCCTAAACCATATTTACTTGCATATGTACAAACTACAAAATCTTTATTAAGATAAAAAATTCTTAAGATAGGTGTTGTAGTCAATAGATGATTTAATTTATCAAAACTATCTTGATATTGTTGACTCCATACAAACTTGATACCTTTCTTTTGTAAAGTCGTTATAGTATTAGTTATTCCTGAAAGAGTCTCTACAAATCTATGATAATAACCTATCAACTCCATGAATGATTTTCTCCTGAACAAGTATCATACAAAATAAAGTAATTTTATTTCTAAAAGTAACATTGCCTTATGTTAATTGTTACATTTTTTTTTGTATGTAAGAAAGAGTTATATTGTATACCAATAGGAGATACATATTGATGATATCACAACAGGTACCCATATCTTCAGTTTGAAAACGCCATCCATACTAAGCATAATTTCATCAACAGTTAAGGACTCCAAAACTACCCCTCCACGTGGGGGAAAATAGAGATTTTTACTATATATAATAGTAAGCATAAAACATAAGGATAAAAATAATAGATTTAGCTATCGAAAACAAAGAAGAAATCAACAAGATCCATACTATATCTATCTAAGACATACAAAATACCCATAAACCAAGAAACGAAGCCTAGTTCATGGAATTTGGTGATCGTTCAATGTCCCTTCCTTTCTAGATTGCATCACATTGGTGACAACTCACAATCTATGTGGTCATATGGGCATCACTTTAACCTTTATGTTAATGACAATAATTATTTAAATATAATAATTATATAGTAAACCATTTTAATTAATTAAAAATAATTTATACTATAATAAATTTAAATAATTTTTGATGTTAATTTTTATGTTTATATAGAAAAAAAAAAGTTTTAATATAAAGATAATAGCTTTTTATTTATAATGTGGAAATTCATTATTTTTAGAGAAAGAGTGGTGATATAATATTTAGCAAAGTCATTTTATCATTTTCACTAGGGTTTCATTTTGTTGACCAATATCTTATCATATTCATTCATAAAGGAAGTTTCAAATTGTATAGGTAGTGGAGATGTAGCCTATGGAGGATTATAGGTATTGAAAATGAGTATTTAGTAAAAATAGTTTTTTAAATACAAAGATGTATTGGAAGGGGCTCGTAAAAATGATTTTGGTAAATATTTATCAATAGATAGTAAAATTAGGAATTAAGGAGTATTTTTAAATATCTCACAAACATATAAGTTAAAGCATTACTGTTAGGTAAACTTGACTCAGTTAAATTAGGAATTAAGGAATATTTTTAATTATCTCGCAAACATATATAAGTTAAAGCATTACTCTTAGGTAAACTTGACTCAATTAAAGAGTTAAATGTATGTTTACAGTTCATGTTTTAAAGGTTTAAGAAATCTTCGTTGTAAAGTGATTAAAGAAGATGGTTTTGTCAATTAAGTTTCCAAAATCATACTTCGTAATCATTATATTGCTTATAACTATGCTTGATCTATTATGATTATGTGCTTGATCTAATCATAACAGTGGAGTCAAATCCAACAGCCAATTGTGATGCGTTAAGAAATATGTGAGGAGTTAAATGCAACACCCAGTTGTGATCTGTTACGAAATATCAATGTATAATCAGTCACTGCAGTACGTTGAAATATCAATGTATAATCAGTCACTGCAGTACAACTGACGAGTTAAATCCAACACCAAGGTGTGATCTGTTAAGAAAGATCTGTTGACAGGGGGTGAAAATAAAGCAAAAATAATGCAAACCAGATTGTGAAGACACTTGAGAAAAATGGAATCAAACGTACGTCGTGAAATGGCTATTTGGTTGCTTTTGGTTTGGCTGTGTGCGCGGTGATAACGAAACGAATATGGTAACTTATTGAAGACTCCATTGATTTCCTGGTTTTTAAAGCAAGATTTTGTTCTTATGAGATAATAAACAAGTACACTTGGGTTCCACCGATTGGATGTGAAGAAATATGAAGTGTCCTTTGGATGTGAATATAATTGTACTACTTTTATGTTTAATGTCTCTTGTGAAAGGGACCGACAATAACGCATGAAAGTGCTCCGACTGGCCTGCGATTTTGATTGGAGACAGAATGGGATTCTCACGTCTCCTCTAAGAGTTTAAACGATAGTTACATTAAGGCTGGCTTCGGCTCTGGTTTACTGATACAAATACTTGGACTTGGTGATCTACTCCAATTTTAACTCCCTCCTGTTCGTGTTGGTTGGAAATATATATACATAAAAGAGATTGATAAATGTATTATAGCTACATGGTTACTGTGTTTCTAAATTTCAATGGCTTTTTTCTATCAGTTTATAGTGATGTTGAGTTTTTGTTAGAATTTTGGTTTCGTTAAAGTAGATGAAGATAGAATGGTAACATGGTTCGTATTGGCTGGTTTTATAGATTCACTTGTTTACTGTCTTAATAACTTAAAAACTCAGAACACCAAAATCATCCTTCAAAATAACAACTCTATAAATTAATTTCCAAAGACATGTTATAAACACATTTTAATTCGCAATTACATCTATCTCTTATTAAAATCTAAAATTATAAATGTTGCACTCTACACAAAAAAAACTTTACCCAACAAAATGTTGCACTCTACACGTTCTTTATAGACTGGACTTAGGAGAAATCAATACTCCTCCATCCATATGGACTGCCTTAAGATAGGAATGAAACTGTCTCTATGCCTCCCAGCATGAGCCAAATCCCTAGTGTGCCGACTAAAAGAATGCAAGTTTTTCCAACTCATGTACTTTAGTTGGATCTTTAAAAAATAGGTTAAACTAATTTTAGAAAACTTAACTTAAAAAAGACAAGTGGAAAAAAATATATTTAAGATATATCAAGCTAATTTTGGAAAACCTAATTCAAAATAGATAAATAGAAAAAAAACAATAAAGATATTGTGTTTGATCTTCTTGATCCAACTCAAAATAGACAAGCATCTATTTAAAAATCGAAATACTAAATCTAGAACAATATCTAAGCAATATGCATGTACCCTATTTATCTCTCGCCATGTAAGTGCCGCTTGTTGTCTCAATGATCTCTTTAATTGCACCCTCATGAGTGCCAATGTTAGAAATTTGATGAGTGTGGTTGCTTCATTATTCTCTTTAGTTGCACCTTTATCGTGAGTGTTAATGTTGAAATTTTAAGCTTAAACAGTCATTATTTACAATTTTATAAATCAAAATAGTGCAAGTTCATAAAATTAAACATCATTAATGAAGTGTGAATCGTTTTTATTTTTTATTTTTACAAGCCATTAATATCTATATCACAAGACCTTATATATATATATGGAAATTGCATGGTTTTTTGGTACATGGTATTTGGTAGCCCATGGTAATGGCTCATTGTTTTGCTTGTGAAGAAGCTTATTTAAAGGTTTCCAAGATAAATCTTCTTTGTCATTATGTGTGTGCTTGGTATAATCATTAAGTTGATTATGTTTTTTTGTTTATTATATTTAAGCAAAAAAATATTTTTGAATTATATGAGACAAGATATGAGAATCCAATGTTTATATAGTTATTGTAAATATTATTTAAAAAAAAAACAACTATTATTATGATAGGTGAAATTAAGATTTAAACATCAAATTAAAGGCAATATGAAAATCAAAATATCATATAAAAATTCCTTGATATGAGTACACACATATTTTTCACCAAGAACCAAGGTATAGAATTGCTCAATCATGGCATGGGAGTACTATCCAAGCAATCAATCAAGGTAAAAATTCCAACACTTCCTCTTTATTAGGAAAGTGCTATTCACCAAACACAATATACCAAAAACCCCTTTTCCCATTCTTGGGAAATGGTATTGATATTTATATGCTTGGAGTGATTAGGAAACATTAGACTTTCAATAAAGTATAATACAACTCTCTAGTTATTGCAAAATACCATAATAGACTCCAACATCTAATTCCTCAATTTTTTTATCAATTTGTGAAGTCAAATGACCTCATAACTAAGAATTGTCTACTATATACTCTACCAACTAATGCCAATGTTGTCAACATTGAACTTTCAACAAGTATCTTAAAGTGTTGAAACCTTCACAAATCTTATTAATTATTAAAATCCCAACCATAAAATGTTTTGTGATAGTTTTTGTTAAAAATTAAAAAATAAAAAGATTTAATACAATTTCTAATTTTTTTTTATGCTTTTCAAAGTTAAATTATTTAATCCTATAGAATTTGGGTGAATAATTTTAGGAAAATATGGAAAGTGATTGATTGATTTTTGAAAAAAACATGGGAAAACACATATTATGGAAATAAGAATCACAAATGCATAGATTTGAACTCTCAATAATAACTATCTTCTATAGAAATCCAAAAATAAGAAATACACCACAATAACTCAAACAATAACTTCTTACCAATGTAGTAGTTCACCTTGCATATCCTTTATATACTACCATAAACTAAATTTAAAACCAATTATTTCCATCTATGTGAAGCACCTTAGGCTAGGAATGGAACCCTAACCCTCAAAATTCCTATGACAATGTATTTGCCTTCTACCTAGGAAAGTTTAGCCTAATTAAAGCTGGAAGTTTCATTAGGTCATACGCTTTACCCCTAGGACTTGGGTTTCCATGTCAAAATATTATGTACTGTGCATCTTGTTATTTTTATGTAGAGTGATGATACATTATTATTGGTGATTAGCAACTTGTTCTTGATTAAAAATTGTATGATTTTGCAGACGCCTCTAGTCTGTTGTGGATGAGGACTTTAAAGTTGGCTCAACCCCATATTCGTTCCATTTTCTATTTTAAGGTTTTTTTCTTTAATTTGATTTCCGGACTCTTGTTTTATGATTCCATGAACAATGTCACTGTTTAATTCGTGCCTATAGTTTGGCATCCATCGGTTGATGGGTTTTTTTGTCATAAAAATATAAGACAGATTTACACTTTTGAATGGTTGGGGTGGTGGTTACATTGTTTCAAAGCACCCCAAAAGCCTCTTTGTAATGTAATTTTTTGTGTAATATTTGTTTCCGTTGTTTAATATATTTTGCAAACTTACCAAAAAAAAACTTTTGTGTCATGCAACAGTTTGGCTCACTTATTGACCTCGGCCTTCAATACACCCTGAGATACTTGCATTAAAATAGGTATGCCTATGGTGTTTTTCTTTGAACCTATCATCTGTAATTTCCAGGTTCCAATAAAAAGGTTGAGGTGGCTCTAAGAGCCGAACTATCGAGAAAGAGATGCTCGTAGACAATGGGTAACTAAATCTATAATGGAAGTGTGTTATTATTTCTTACATAGTCTACAAAAAAAAGGAGAGAATACATATGTTAATTATTATCTCAAAAATTAAATACAGAGATATTACAATCATTTATGTAACATAACCAAAACTGGAAAATAAATATTTGATATTTATTTCAACAAAATATTATGTTAAATTTTATGATAAGATTTATGACCAAGTGATCAAGGATGATTTTAATTGAATAATTATTTATTTTATTATTTAATAAATGGAGACACCTATTCAAGGGAGACTATTAAATGAGTGCTCACTGCCACTAGGAGGAAAGAGCAGCTGTAAAAGGTTGATTGACAAGTGGCAGCACCAACAATTCACTTTCTAGCTGTTGCAAGAGCATAATCCCTAAAAATGTGGTCATGTTCCCTGAGAGGGGGGACTAAGCTGGGTGGATCATTAATTCCAAACTGACCCTAAGACCTAGGAAATCTTATATAAAACATCAAATTGAGAAGGAGGCTCACTATTCATTTTCTGATTTCTGAGAGAGAATGACTTTGTGATTGCTGCAAACTCAAAAAAGTCAGGCACACAAAGAATTTGATGAGGGGATCACTAAAGTGAATTGGTTGAGTTAAGTCTGCTACTGAACTAAATTGTAGAAGTCTACTGTGTAGCAGAGATCTCCGTTCTAGCAGTGCAGTGAGAAAGCTCAGGGGTCCTAAGCAGGTGATTGGTTGCTTCTGGAAAGGTTGGGTGGAACAATATTACTTGGCTATTCATTCCATTCTTCTAAAAATACTTCCACGTTCCACACTCCAATTCTAATTCTATTTATGTCATTATTTAATTCTGAGCTATAATTTGTTTCGAATGATATATAGTCTATGAAATTAGTATCGTAAAAAGACTTATTGATATTTAAATGAAAAGAAAATTATCCCCTATATTTTTCCTTTCACCAAGATGATGTACTCTAGTACAAGGGAATATAGATTTAGGTATGATTGGAAAAATTCAGAATGATCATATGAGAATGCTTTTCCTTCATTTTGAAGTAATTAGGTAATTGTTATAAGTTATTGTAACTCGAAAATCTAATGTTTAGTTTAGATGTAGACTGAGTGCTGATTTTTACCTATTTTTCAATAACAGTAGTCTACTTATTACATTCTTTATATTCTAGCAGTTTAAAGGTACTTGGATCGAACCCAATTTTATTTTCAATTGTTATTTAAAAAAAAAATCTAGTTATCTTCATTCGAGAACCAATAAACAACTAAAGAGTTATCTCATCTATAACAATACAAAAATAAACTATTAAATGAAACACCAAGTTGAGGTGATCAAGATATTTTAGCATCATTTTCAGGATTCCAATCTTTTTGGTGTTGTTTTCCTTAGTAGGAAGATACTAGATAATATCTTAAATAAACTCTAAAATTGAAGATAAAAACTACCCAGAATGAAATTGTATCCTTTATACTAACTAAGTCTTTACACGGTTGTGACTATTATAGTATCTATCTGATGTAATACTTATGAGAAGAGTAATCTATTTTTTTATTTAACTAAGTAAACTATGAAAGAAGTAGTACAGTTCTTCAAGATGACGTTATTTTATTAAGAGAACCAGAGCATTTCTTGTACCTAGTCTGTAACTACAAAAGTAAACCAAAAGGGCCTTGGAATCAACCAGTAAGATCTAGCTTATAACAGCTTCTGCACTTTAAAAAAATTAACCTCTTTAGATCTTCCTTTAAAACAAATATCTGTCAAAGTTTAGTAATGAAGGTTCGGGAAACCAAATCGATTCCAAAATGATGAAGCATCCCTTGACTTAAATGAAATGAAATAAATTATGGAAATACTTAACACAGTATAAAACAAAAAACACTTATTCTCTTAAAATAAGGGCAAGGTCACGAGGCCCACTATTTAGCAGTTTAAGGATTTAAATATTATACCAGTAATTGTTGATGTATTTGTAACTTCTAAATGTATTCACTTGTACATATTATGTTGTATTTCATTGTAGCCCAATCTTCCTATTGGGAGAATCATTAATATAATAAATTCATCTAAACTCATAGAGGTTAACCCTTCATTGTAAGTCGTGGCAATAGTCCCCACAGTTGATGGGTACTACGGTTATTAGACTCTCCTAGTGAGGTCGACCCTGGTAAGTAATTGTCAAGTGGAAAACTAGTATAAATAGAGAGTGAGACTCTTTATTTGAAACACACACTCACTCAACTATAGCGCATGAATGAGAGAAGAGGAGCTCACACAAGTGAGAGAGAGAACATCTGTCGGAGATCATATTTATGTCTTTGGGTTTCATTTTTGCTATTTGTTCTCATTCTATCTCTAAGGAAGTTGCAGGGTTTTCTCCTTTATGGTTTCCCCGAGTAAAACTCTTTGTGTCTCTTGTCTCTTGTGATTATTATTGTGCATGTTATTCTCTCAAATAAAAATGATAAAAAATGATAAAAATCTAACATCGTATCAGAGCTAACCTGAGAAGAAGAGATTGTGCAGCTGCATAATCTAGGGCTTCTTAATTTTTGGGTCTCTCTCCATATATCATTAGAAAAATGAGGCTATGCTAACTCTCCGTTGAAGGGCACATCTTTTTGTCAAAGCAGAATTTGAATCCATGCATTTTCAGTTTTTGACTTATCACTACTGCGGGAAATTAGGACTTTTCATAGAAGAGGAATTTTTGAGCCCAGAATAGGATTTCTCTCCTCCTCAAAATCAAAATTTAGATACCAATATCTAAATTTTTGGTTGGGTAAAACTCTAGGAAATTTAAACCCTAATTTCACCCCAGACCTAAAAACCCTAAAATACTAAAACTAGTAGTTTTGGTACATTCACTATATCTTGATATTGGAGAAGGACTATGAGCCGAAACATTTACAGGATGAAGATAAATTCCTGATGTACCCTTTGTAAAATTTTCAGCCTCATACTCGTTATATCCTAGGAGATATGATTCCTCCAAATCACGGTTCCAACCTATCCCACAAGTCATCCCTAAACAGGACACCTTGGGATAATTGCTATATATCAGGCTACGAAGGTCCAAATGAAATTTCTCAAGATTTTCCAGATAGGGAACGGACTTTACTTTCTGTGGAAAACGTTTCAGACCCCAAAGATGAAATAGTGACATGTGGAAGTTTGTACAAGTTCGCTATGTTGAGCAGTCCTGAAATAAGCCACCTTGAGAAAAATATCATAAGTCCCAATTGGTGAAACCAATTTTGCTCAAAAATGCGGTATTGGAAAGAGGACAGATGAGGATACCTCAGTGAGAATTTTCAGACACATAGGAGCATTAATTTTGGATAAATTGTAGAAACAATATCAGGAAAATCTCGAGAAGAAATTGAAGAAAACTAGGGCATCAGATATTTTGCAGTTCTGATCACAGTTTTGGGAAAATGAGGATTCTTCTCAACTCTCCTTGAGGAGGCACATATTTATTTCAAATAATATCTGAAAAATTTCAGGTTTTTAAAATTGGGGTTTCTCTGACAAACTCTAGATCAGCTAGATCCGAAACCAGGACGGACACCTGAAATCGGCTAGATCTAATCTTTTTCTATTTACATTTGAGGTTCTCATTTCAAAATGACCTATCACACCAACTTCATGATAAGCTTGGTGAAGTTGAAAAATTCTAAGCATGGAAGTATAGGATATCACTCTTTCTTGAAGAAAATGAATTGGACACCTACATAAGTGGAGAGGTTCTAGTTCCAGAGGGAGATGAGGCTAAAGCCTTACACAAGAAGAACTTGGTTAAGACCAAGAGGATTATTGTTGATTCTATCAAGGATCACCTTATACCACAAGTGTCTTCCCTAAATACACCTAAAGAGATGTTTGATTCCTTGACCAAGATATTTGAAGGGAAGAATATAAATCGAAAGAAGTATAGGAACTCCGTGATCCTTGAAGAAATTGACTTAGATCAGTATTTCAATAAAGAATTTATAAGAGCCATAGGGAGATGAAGCTAAGGCTTGAGCCAAAAGAATCATTGCAGGTTCTATTAATGATCATCGCATTCCTCATGTTTCATCCTTGAAGACACCAAAAGGAAGTGTTCGATTTTATGACGAAGCAATCGAAGAAGAATGAGATATTGTTATAACCACCTTGAATGGCCTCCCAGGATCATGGGATTCATTCATTGAAGGAATGTGTGCCAGAAAGAAGTGATTAACTTCAGCAGACTCTGTGAAGAGCACACACAAGAAGAAGATTGACTCATAATAAGAGAATAGAAAATGGGAGCAACTGAAGATCAAACTCTCACGATCCAAAGAATATCCCTTAAGCGATGAGGAATACGAAGGACTCAACTCTTGAAGAACCTCTTATCCATATTAGCATTTGGGTAAGAAATGATGTTGTTATTAATGAAGAAGATGATGAAGCTGCAGGCTCAAGAAGGAGTCTACCCATGAAATGAATAAAGATAAGTATTCAATTGTCTTTTCATGATATTATTTTGTTATGCATTTGTTTATATTCAGTTGATGTGTTATGCATGATAGAATGTTTGCATTAATGATAGTATACTACTAATATGCATGTGATTGGTAAGTATCCCATGATGCTATACAACTATCCATTGCTACTTATCTAGAATGAAACCTCTTTTTTGACATATTGGATTAGTGCATAATCTCAATGATGTCATGGTAGAGACGGAAGGCATTTAGAAAATTTTCGTGAGAGATGGATGAATGTTGTATTGGCTAAAATAGTTGCATCTTTATGCATAAGAATTTTCCATTATGAATATGCCTTATGAAATGATTCTAACCATACAACTAATGCATTTGACTTGTAGGAAAGATCGAGTACAATCGCCTACCAGAAAAGAACGATGAGACTTGTTCTGAAGAACAAGTGATGACAGTTCGAGAAATAATACAAAATGAAGAATAGTATGATGATACTTCAAGATGCCCCAGACACACTTTATTTCTGTGACACTGTTAAGCGACATGAATGATGGAGAGCCTTCCAGCTATGAAGAAGTAGCCAAGAAGAAAGGGAAGGAGAGTACTAGTTCAAGAAGAATGATTTCTAGGATGCGGTATCGAGGTCTGAAGGGAAGTCCGTAGTGTCTTCCATATGGATCTACAAGATCCAGCATGCAGTAGATGGAAACATCATGGGGTACAAGGAAAGATTCATAGCACGAGGCTTTTCACAAAAAGAAGGCATAGACTACAAAGAGACATTTGCAGCCACTGGGAGTTGAGGCACATGACAGGAAGACTCATGTGTGAAAATTAAAGAAGGCCTTGTACAAGATTAGGAGTCACCCATGGGATAACACATACATGAGGAGCTTGAATATCACCTAGAGTGATGAAGATATTAACCTATGTATCCATCTTGGTATCTAGTGATCCTAGATGGATACATAGAATATTAGTAGCATGGGAAGCTACTTGTCACTCCAGTACAGAATGTTTAAATGCACATATTATGAAAGGAAGAGGGAGAATAATGCTCTGCTTGAGAGAGAGTGACTATAGAATATCCTGAGGTTCGACATGGTATAGCAGGATGGACAGTTTACTGATGGCTCTAGGCTTTACTAAGAGTAAAGAAGATTCCAACCTTTACTTCAAGGTTGAAGGTAGAATACCAGTGATGCTCCAGTTATATGTCGATGACTTGTTCCTCATAGAAAAGATGAACTCATTAAAGATGCAAGAAGGAGATCTAGTCCCGAGTTCGAAATGAAAGATTTGGGTATGATGCATTACTTTCTAGGATGGAGGTGTGTAAAAATGCATATGAAATCTCCCTTGGATAAGGGAAGTATGCAATGGAGATCCTAAATAGGTTTGGGATAATGGACTGCAAATCCATGACCACACCTATGGCATCGAACCTGAAGCTATTGAGTAATGCTTCATTAGAGATGGTTGATGCCACGATGTATCGTCAGATGATTTGTTCCTTGATGTACTTCATGAATACAAGACCAGATATTTGCTTTGCTATGAACACATTGAGCCAGTTCCTGATGGATCTGAGACATGTTCACCTGATTGTTGCAATGCATATTTTGAGGTACCTGAAGGGTACAGTTGATTATAGGCTCAAGTATGAGGTGAATTAGAAGATTAACCTAGGAGGTTATGTGGATTCGGATTGGGTAGGAAGTGCCATTGATAGGAAGAGCACTTAGGGGTGTTGCTTCAGTATGGGATCAGGTGTAATCTCTTGGTTTAGTAGGAAGCAGTCCTACGTGACACTAAGTATAGCCAAAGCAGAGTATGTCGCAGCTTGTTCGGCTAGTTGTGATGTAGTGTGGCTGACGAAGCTACTATATGATTTGCTTGATCTCCATTTGGATGCTACTAGTATATATTGCGACAACCAGAGTTGTGTAAAGTTTTCAGAGAACCCGGTGTTCCATGACAAGTCGAATCATATCAAGATCAAATATCACTATATCAGGTATATGGTGTAGAGAGGAGCAGTGAAGCTTTAGTATGTTGTGACAGACGAACAGATAGCTGATGTGTTAACCAAACCATTAGCCAAAGTGAATTTTGAGTACTTCAAGGAGAAGCTTGGTGTTCTCCACATAAAGGTTCTTTCCTAGGGGAAGTGATAAATTTGTGTTCCTTTCTGAGATGGTGGTAGGATTGGTTCCTCCCATGGTCAGATGTAAGTGTTGTGCCTTTGTGACATGGTAGTAGGATTGGTTCCTCCCATGGTTAGATACAAGTGTTGTGCCTTTCTGACATGGTGGCAGGATTGGATCCTCCCATGGTCAGTTGTAAGTGCTAAGCCTTTCCCTAGATGGTAGTAGGTGTGTCCTACCATGCTAATAGATGTAAGTGCTAACCCTTTCCCCGGATGGTAGTAGGTGTGTCCTACCATGCCGATAGATGTAAGTGCAGAGCCTTTCCTTGGATGGTAGTAGGTGTGTCCTACCATGATGATGGATATAAGTGCAAAGCCTTTCCTTGGATGGTAGTAGGTGTTTCGTACCATGCCATAGGATGTAAGGGTTGGGTCCTTTCCATGGATGGTAGTAGGTGTGTCCTACCATGTTAGTGGATGTAAGTGCTGGGGTCTTTCACTGGATGGTAGCTACCATGCCAGTGGATGTAAGTGTTGGGGCCTTTTTTTGGATGGTAGTAGGTGTTTCCTACCATTCCAGTGGGTGTAAGTGCTGGAGCCTTTCTCGGATGGTAGTAGGTGTGTCCTACCATGCAGATGATATAAGCGTTGAAGAAGAATACCTACATGGAGACTAGGCCTACAACCAGCATGAAAACGGGTTGGCTCTATAGAACTTCTTATGACGAGTAGAATTGAGAGATATCACCATTTGCTCGAGATATAGGGAGCAATGATGATGATCAAGTGATGATGATGATCCAGATTTGATGATTATCCATCTTTGATGATGATCTTGTGATGAAGACTTGTGTTGATGAACTGTGTCAAGAGAATACCTTTCTAGTTAAGAGAGAGTGTTGATGTATTTGTAACTTCAAAATGTATTCACTTGTATATCTTATTTTGTATTTCATTGTACCCCGATGTTCCTACCGAGAGAATCACTAATATAATAAATTCATGTAAAGACATAGAGGTTAACCCTCCATCGTAAGTCAGGGAAATAGTCCCCATAGTTGAGGGGTACTAGGGTTATTAGACTCTCCTAGTGAGGTCAAACCTGGTAAGTAATTGTCAAGTGGAAAATTAGTATAAATAGAGAGTGAGACTCTCTATTTGAAACAAACACACACTCAACTGTAGTGCATAAGTGAAAGAAGAGGAGCTTGCACAAGTGAAGAGATAACAGCTGTCGGAGATCATCTTTGTGTCTTTGGGTTTTACTTTTTCTATTGGTGCTCACTCTATCTCTGAGGAAGTTGTGGGGTTTTCTCCTTTATGGTTTCCCCAAGGAAAACTCTTTGTGTCTCTTGTATCTTGTGATTATTGTTGTGCAAGTTATTCTCTCACATAAGATCCTATATCATATTTCTTAAATGATAAAAATATAACATTAATGTCCTTCAACCTTTTATAAATAAGATAGATACTTCATGACATTTTTCTAACAAAAACACTTAAGAATTAAGCAGTAATAAGAAGAACAACTTTTTCCTTTCAAACAAAATATTAAGAGGTTCGCATCAGAGGCTCATTAACACCAAAGCGTTTTACCAAGTTTCACTAAAGAGGTTCTATACAAACTTTAACCAACAGAGGTAATTAAGAAACCCTTACCAAACTAATAAATTTTTTATAAAGAACAACCTTTGAATAGCTTCAAGACTGATTAAACAACAACAAAAAAATTATGAACCCTCTCGGTATCAAGCAAGCTATAAACCTAGATATTAACCATATTATTTCCGCTAAGTATTTATCCACCACCATAAAAAATTTAGGAGGTGGATCAAAATCAAACATTACGAATTCTTAGCCGTATCACAATTGTAGGATTTTTAAAAATTATAAAAAAAATCGACAGAATGCCAATTACTACACCCACAGAGCCATAAGATCAAGGCCATGATCTTACCAAAGGGTAGGGTCTTCTTAATTCTTCCTTCTGTTCAGAATATTTACGAAAAAGTAGAAAAACATGTATTACAGGAGCATATACACATAAGAATCGTATATCAATAGAATTGTAAACAAAAAGTTGACCTTTAAAAGGAGTAAAAAATCATACCTTAGGAGTGTGTCTTTCGAATCCAAGTCTAGTAAACTAGACCACTACCAAGCTCGATAATAACGCGGGCTTGCGACTTAACTGAGAACCATGAAGGACAAGCCCAATAGTATCTCCAGCTAGGGTTTTAGATAGTTTTTGTTTGACTTGCCAAAACAATAACAAGATCCATGCAAAAATGAAGGAATTATTTTGCCTCCATCGAAACCTAAGCAAGAGAAAGAAAAATTAATAAATAATTGACACTCTTTAAGACCAAGTTAAAGACCGACAGTTCATACTCATTCCTCGGCTCAACAGATGGAGTATCAGTCTCGGTGTTCATGTAAAGCTTTGTCCTTCACACTTAATTTCCTAGTCACATTGCCATAAAAAAATAAATTAAAAAAAATAACTTTAAAGCATCACTTACCCTTCCATGTTAACATCACATTTTTCGATATAGTAAAAGTGTCATTTTCCATAAAGTTGTGTATTACCCCAATACAATGGTAGAAGCAGTAATACATTGGTTTGATAACTGTTTATTTTTGAACTAATCCTAGTATGCTGGATTTAGTTAAGCGTAGAACCTCTCTAATCTTTCTTTTGAAGAAATCATTCCCTCTGTCTTTTACTTGGTAGACTTTAGTTCAAGGCTGTCCCTGGTGTTTTTCAAGAGTGACCACACCTACCTGCAAAATGAGAAATGGAAGGTCCATGGATTAGTCATTAGACTAAGTAATATCATGACCCCTTTCTCAAAACTAGCTTATGCCTGGAAATAATTTTTAAACAAAATAATGTCAAGATTTTCTTTCTTGTTTGCAACTTGTTTGATAGGCATACAGATCTCACAGCTTATCAAATCCTTGTTTTTACAAAGATACCTATCAGAATTATTTTGACATATCTTTAAAGTATTTTATAGTAAAAACCTAATGTCATATGAAGTAAATCCTTTAGATAAAATACAAAAAAAATTCTTAGAGATTTTAAGAGGTTGTTACAAGTGGTATCAAAGAGAGATTCCCACACTAGGCCTGATAGGTTCACTTAAGTATAAGGAAAACAATATACTATTTTTTTTGTATTTATTTCTATTCCAGAAATATAAAAACCTTTTTTGCAGAAAATGGAGAATGCTGAAGTTTCTGGTGAGAATGGCTCTTAAAATGATAACCCCTGACAACTTCTATGTGGATCTGAATAATCCAGAGTTAATACAAACTATTAGAGAATTGAACGATGAAATTAAATTGTAAAACAAGATAATCAGAGAATTTTAGAACCAGATGAATATCTGTTGGACAAAATGAATAAACAGGAAGAAGATGAACGAAGTGTTATTGAAACCAATTCAGAAAACACTTCTTATAAACATAAATGGAAAATATCAAAGTATCCTGATAGTGAATCAAACTCAGAGATTAAACCAAGGTCATATAGGGAAAGACAAATATACATAAGTGATAGTAGTGACAGTGACCGAAAACCTAGGGAAAAAAATATAAACGCTATGAGGATATTTCTGGAGAGTGCAAGAAGATAAAACCTCCCATGTTCAATGCAGAAGTAGAGAAAGGAGAGGAAGCAGAAGTCTGGCTATTGGGCATGAAGAAGGACTTCCAAATCTACAATTACTCCAATAGATTAAAAGCCAGAATGGCTATTTACAACTTAACTGGGAAAGCTGACATATGGTGGCAAGATATTAAGAGGGTCAAGAACTTGAAAGAGAAGTATTTGACATGAAGGGTTTTTAAGAAGTACTTCAAAAGAAGGTTTATGTCCGAACAATACTATGAGGACCGAGCCAAGGAATTTCATGACTTAAAACTTGGTTCCATGTCTATGAAGGAACTGAGCATCAAATTTTTAAGTCTATTGAGGTACATACCATACATAATAGATGAAAATCCAAAGATTCAACTATTTATATGTTGTTTATATGCTAGTTTCAAGGATAGAATTGAGTTTGAAAATCCAAAAACTTGGAGGAATCTATGAGGAAGGAAGAATTATGTTATGAACAAGGTAAGAAAAGAGAAGGCCTGCCAAATTGGAAGACTAAAAAGACTAATCAATTTGACCAAAGGAGAACAGGATTTAAATCCAACAAGAGTTTTGGAAGTAAGACCCAAAAATTCTCCAAAAACAACTACCATAAAACTGATTTCAAAAACAAGATACCCCAGAATACTGCAACATCAAAAGGGTGGGGATTTATCTAACAATTTTGTTAGAAGTACTGAACAGCGAGAACCTGTAAAATGATGGGAATGCCAAGGACCTCACTATGCAAAGTATTGTATTGTACAAATAGGAAAGGAAATACCAGTAACATACACATTATACAAGAGGAAGAAACAGTTGGAGATGTGGCCAACGAGATGCACAGAATCAATGCAGCGCTGGAAAACTGACAAGCAGATCACTAGACCTCTATCGTCAAAATACAAGGTATGATCCAAAATTTCTCTGTTTCCATTCTAATTGACCTAGGATCTAGTCTTAGTTATATATCTCCTAGCATAGTGGAAAAGTGTAAATTACCTTTAAAGAAATTTGATAAATCATGGCTAGTTCAGCTAGCCACAGGAACTAAACGAAAGGTAGTAAACTATGTTGAAAATTGTGATTTGATGATGGATCAGTTTGAAACTCAGGTAAAACTAAATATATTACCTCTAAGATATTACGATGTTCTCATGGGAATGGACTGGCTTGAAAAACAATAGGTAATCTTAAATTTCTTCCACAAGACTTTTACTTGTTTAAATAAGGAAGGAGAAAGAACTACTATTATAGGAATTTCTATGAAAATCTTTGTAAGACAGATTTCAACTTTATAGATGAAGAAGGCTGTAAGAAAAGGATGTGAAGTCTTCGATGTGCATGTTATAAATGATGAACAGGATAATAATAAAAAAACTAGGATTCGAGGATATCCCGATCCTACAGGATTTTTTGGATGTATTCCCGAAAGAAATTACAGGGTTACCTCCTAAACAAGATCTGGATTTCATAATTGAATTAATACCTCGAGCAGTACCAAACTCAAAAGCTCCCTACCAAATGAAAATTTTAGAGTTAAATGAACTTAAATTACAATTGCAAGAGTTTATAGATAAACATTGCATAAGACCTAGTGTATCCCCTTAAGGAGCACCGGTCCTGTTTGTTAAAAAGAAAGACAGTACTCTACGACTATGCATAGACTACCGTCAACTTAATAAAATGACTATAAAAAATAGATATCCTCTGCCTTGCATTGATGATTTATTCGATCAAATACGAGGAGCTACGATATTCTCTAAAATCGACTTAATGTCCGGTTATCACCAAGTTAGAATTAAAGATGAAGACATCTTTAAAACTGCTTTCCAGAGGAGGTATGGTCATTATGAATTCGTAGTTATGCCCTTCGGTCTAACCAGTGCATCGACAAATTTTATGTGTCTAATGAATAGCATTCTAGGTAATTATTTAGACAAATTTGTAGTCATCTTTATAGACGACTTCTTAATTTATTCCAAGACTAAAGAAGAGCATGATGAACACTTAAAAATAATTTTGCAAGTATTAAGATAACATCAGTTATATGCTAAGTTCAGTAAATGTAATTTCTACAAGGATAAAATACAATATTTGGGAAACATAATATCCGAATAGGGGATATCAGTGGACCCGGATAAAATAAAAGCTATTTTTGATTGGCTTGTTTTGAAAGACATAAAGGATGTATGATCCTTCATGGGAAAAACAGGGTACTATTGAAAAGTTATTGAATGGTTTTCAAGAATTGCAAACCCTATAACTTCATTACAGAAGAAGGGTAAGAAATTTATTTGGGATCAGAATTGTGAAGACAGTTTTAATAAACTAAAAACATTATTAACTAATGCACCCATCCTAAAAATAGCAGACCCAAACAAATAATTTGTCGTATGCACTAATGCATGCAATGAAGGCTTGGGCAGAGTGTTGACTCAGGAAGGTCATGCAATTGCTTCTGAATAAAGAAAATTAAAAATTCATGGAAGGGACTGTGGAACTTATGATTTAGAGTTAGCTGCAATAATTCACACGTTAAAAATGTGGCATCATCACTTAATAGGAAAAAGATTTATGTTAATGTCCGATAACATAAATTTAAAATATCTATTTGATTAACAAAATTTAAGCGCAAGGAAAGCTAGATGGCTAGCTTTCCTTAGCGAAAATCATTTTCAGATCAAGCATATTAAAGGGAAAGAAAACAGAGTGGTTGATTCCTTGAGCATAAATGATGTAACCAGTTTTGTGGCTTCCATTAGCAGTTATAAGACTCATTTGGAAGATAAATTGATGAAAGGAATAAGACAGGACCATGAATATCAAAATTTAAAAGAAAAGATAATGCAAAATATTCTAAGAATGTAATTACATTTTATAATTTTAATGAACAAGTTTTAGTACCGTTTAAAAGCAGACTGTATGTACCCAATTTATCTGAAATTAAGTTGCGAATTTTAAATGAAATGTGTAAAATCCCATATTCTAAACATCCAGGGTATCAAAAAATGATTACTACATTAGGGAAAGAATACTTTTGGCCGAACATGAAAAATGAGGTTGCTGAAGTTTTAGCTAGGTGTATTGAATGTCCGCAAGTTAAGGCTGAACCTCAACACCCAACAAGCTTGTTACAGCCATTACCAATATCAAATTGGAAGTGGGATTTCATAAGGCTTGACTTTGTAACTGGGCTACCTAAAAATCATAAACAAAATGACTCTATAATGGTGGTTGCTGATAAGTTAAGTAAAGAAACACATTATATTCCTGTTAAAACAACTCATACAGCTTCTAATATTGTTCATATTTTTACGAAAGAAATGTTTCGTATGCACGGAATACCAAAGGAAATTATTTTCGATCGAGATCCTAAATTTATAGGTAATTTTTGGAAAACTTTATTTAAAGGATCAGACACTAAATTAAACTTTAGTACTTCTTACCATCCGCAAATGGATTGGAAAACAAAAAGAGTTAATCAGGTTTTAGAAGAGATGTTGTGAATGTATTTTAGTGATTATCCCAACTGGGAAGACTATTTGCATCTAGTTGAATTTTCTTACAACAACCATTATCAGGATTCAACAAAGCTTAGTCCTTTTGAAACTTTATATGGTAGAAAGTGTAACACTCCAATTACATAGAGTAATTCAGTAGAGCGATTGATGTTAGGACCTGACATGTTAAAAGCATTGGAACTAACAGTGAAACAGGTACAAGGCAATTTGAAAACTGCTCAGGGTGCTCAAGACAAGCAAAAGAGCCATGCCGATCTTAAAAGAACACCGAAGGAATTACAAGTCGGTGACCATGTATTTGTTAAGGTTAAACCAAGAAGAAGCTCTTTTAAATTAGGGATTTGTGCTAAATTAGCACCAAGGTATTGTGGACCATTCAAGATATTGTCAAGAGTGGGTCCAGTGGTTTACCAACTAGCATTGCCGCCTAATCTTATCATACACAATGTTTTTCACATATCTATTTTGAAAAATTATATACATGATGCTACTCATGTGATTGAGTGGAATTTGATTCAAGTAGAACCAGAAGGAGATTTTTCGGTGAAACTGGATTGTATTCTCAACAAGAGGGAAATGTCTCTTTGGAATCACACCATTGAACAGGTAAAGGTGCAGTGGACACACCCATTAGAGGAAATTTCAACTCAAAATGGGCCTTTTAACTCTAACTCAAATTCCATGTCATCATGTGTTAGCAAATGAAATTACTTTAAATTTGAAATACCGTATAGGTCTTAAACAAATTTTTAATATAAATTTGGGGATATGTATCATAAAAAAAACTACTTTTTTTGTTCATATTTTTGATATATCTCCCCGTGTTTTTACTCAAATTTCGATCGAGAGAGCTCGTTGGATGCGGAAATAAATTTCGCATCCAATGAGTACCCACTCAGCATATTTTTTATGGACCCTGCTACCCCAAAAACAAGAAATACCTGAAAAAATGTGATGATGATGCCATCATCACGTATTTTTTTAGGTATTTCTTGTTTTGGGGGTGTAGGGGTCCATCAAAAGTATGTCATGTGGTTGGATGTAAAATTTAATTCCACATCCAACAAGCTCTCCTGATCAAAATTTGAGTAAAAACGCAGGGAGATATGTCAAAAATAAAAACAAAAAAGTAGTTTTTTTCTTTTCTTCCTCCAAAATTAATAAATATTATTTTATTATTTTAACTATTATTTTATTAATTTTTCTTGGAGGCCCATTTTGAGTTGAAATTTTCTCTAATGCTAGTCTAGATGAAGTGACTTGGGAATTGGACAACGATATGTGAGTGGCATATCCAGCTCTGTTCAAAGAAGACTCAGAATAACTTAAGCAACATCAAGGATGATGTTGAGCTTAAGGGGGGGTGTTTATAACATACCTGAAACTGGAAAATAAATATTTGATATTTATTTCAACAAAACATTATGTTAAATTTTATGATAAGATTTATGACCAAGTGGTCAAGGATGACTGTAATTGAATAATGATTTATTTTATTATTTAATAAATGGAGACACTTATTCATGGGAGACTGTTAAATGAGTGCTCATTACCACTAGGAGGAAATAGCAGTTGTAAAAGGATGATTGACAAGTAGCAGCACCAACAATTCACTTTCTAGTTGTTGGAGGAGCATAATCCCTAAAAAAGTGGTCATGTTCCCTGAGAGGGGAAAATGAGTTGGGTGGCTCATTAATTCAAAACTGGCCCTAATACCTAGGCAATCTTATATAAACCATCAAATTGAGTAGGAGGCTTACTATTCATTTTCTGATTTCTGAGAGAGAGTGGCTTTGTGATTGTTGCAAACTTAAAAAAGGCACGCACACAAAGAGTTTGATGAGGGGATAGCTAAAGTGAATTGCCTGAGTTAAGTCTATTGCTTAGCTGAGTTGCAGAAGTTTGCTGTGTAGCATAGATCTCCATCTTAGCAGTGTAGGGAGCAAGCTCAAGGGTCCTAAGAACGTGATTGGTTGCTTCAGGAAAGGTTGGGTGGAACAGTATTCCTTTGGTATTGGTTCCATTTTTCTAAAAACACTTCCACGTTCCAATTCTAATTCAATTTATGTTGTTATTTAATTTTGAACTGTAATTTGTTTCGAATGATATATAGTCTATGAAATAAGCATTGTAAAAATACTAATTGATATTTAAATGAAAAATAAAATTATCCCATGTATTTTTCCTTTCATAGAGATGAGGTATTCCAGTACAAGGGAATATAGATTTAGGTATGATTGGAAAATTCAAAATGATCATGTGAGAATGCTTTTCCTTCATTTCAGGAGTATTTAGGTAACTATTATAAGTTACTGTAACTCGAATATCTAATGATTAGTTCAGATGAAGACTCAGTGCTTATTTTTAACTAATTTTCAATAACAGTAGTCTACTTATTACATTCTTTATATTCTAGCAGTTTAAAGTTACTTGGATCGAACCCAATTTCATTTTCAATTGTTATGTTTAAAAAAAAAATCTAGTTATCTTAATTCAAGAACCAATAAACAACTCGATTGTTATCTCATCTATAACAATACTAAAATAAACTATTAAATGAAACACCAAGTTGAGGTGATCAACATATTTTAGCACTGTTTCCAGGCTTCCAATCTTTTTGGTGATTTTTTCCCTAGTATGAAGATAATAGATAGTATCTTAAATAAACTCTAAAACAGAAGATAAAAAATACTTAGAATGAAATTTTATCATTTATACCAACTAAGTCTTTACACAGTCACGGCTATTATACTATCTCTATGTCATAATACTTGTCAGAAGAGTAATCTACTTTTTTATGTAACTAAGTAAACTATGAAAGTAGTACAATTCTTCAAGATAACATTATTTTATTAAGAGAACTAGAGCATCTCTTGTACCTAGTCTATAACTGCAAAAGTAAACTAGAAGGGCCTTAGAAACAACCAATACAATTGAGCTTATAACAACTTCTGCCTTTTAAAAAAATTAACCTCTTTAGATCTTCTTTTAAAAAAAATAAAGTTGTCAAATTTTAGTAATGAAGGTTCAAGCAACCAAATCAATTCCAAAACGATGAAGCATCCCTTGGCTCAAATGAAATGAAATAAATTATGGAAATACTTAACACAATCTAAAACAGAAAAAACTTCTTCTCTTAAAATAAGGGCAAGGTCGTGAGGCCCACTATTTAGCAGTTTAAGGATTTAAATATTATACCAGTAATTTCCTTCAGCCTTCTATAAATAATATAGATACTTCACAGCATTTTTCTAACAAAAACACTTAATAATTAAGCAGTAATGAGAAGCAAATCTTTTTCCTTTCAAACAAAATATTAAGAGGTTCAGATCAGAGGCTCATTAACCAAATTTTTTTTTACCAAGTTTCATTAAAGAGGTTCTATACGAACTTTAACCAACAGAGGTAATTAAGAAACCCTTACCGAACTAATAACAAGTTTATAAAGAACGATCTTCAAACAGTTTCGAGACTGGTAAAAAAACAAAAAAAACGATGAACCCTCTCGGTATCAACCAAGCTATAAACCTAGATATTAACCAGATTATTGCTACTAAGTATTTGTCTAGCACCATAAAACTTTAGCATATGGATCAAAATCAAACATTAAGACTTCTTACCTTTAACACAATCATAGGGTTTTTTAAAATTATAAAAAAACCGACAGAATGCGAATTACTACACCCACAGAGCCGTAAGATCAAGGCCATGATATTACTGAAGGGTAGGGTCATCTTAAGTCTTCCTTCTATTCAGAATATTTATGGCAGAGTAGAAAAAACTATATTACAAGATCATATACACATAAGAAGCATATATCCATAGAAATGTAAACAAAATGACGAGCTTTAGAAGGAGTAAAAACTCATACAACGATGTGTCTTCCAAATCCAGGTCTAGTAAACCAGACCACTATCAAGCTCGGTAGTAATATAGGCTTGCACCTTAAGTGAGAACCATGAAGGATGATCCCAATAGTTCATCCAACCAAATTTTTAAACAGTTTTTCTTTGACTTGCCAAAACAATAACAAGCTCCATGCAAAAATGAAGGCATTATTTCACCTCCATCGAAACCTAAGAAAGAAAAAGAAAAATTCATAAATAATTGACAGTCTTTCAGGCCAAGTTAAAGACCGACAGTTCATACTCAGTCCTCGGCTCGACAAGTGGAGTCTCAGTCTCGGTGTTCATGTGAAGGTTTGTCCTTCACACTTAATTTCCTAGTCACATCGCCATAAAAAAAACTTTAAAGCATCACTTACCCTTCCATGTTAACATCACATTTTTTCGATATAGTAAGTGTCATTTTCCATAAGGTTGTGTATTACCCCAATACAATGGTAGAAGAGCTAATACATTGGTTTGATAACTGTTTATTTTTTAACCAACCCTAGTATGCTGGATTTAGTTAAGCATAGAACCTCTCTAGTCTTTCTTTTCAAGAAATCATTCCCTCTGTCTTTTACTAGGTAGACTTTAGTTCAAGGGTGTCCTCGGTGGTTTTCAAGAGAGACCACGCGTACCTGCAAAATGAGAAATGGAAGGTCCATGCATTAGTCATTAGACTAAGTAAGATCATGACCCCTTTCTCAAAACTAGCTCATTCCTGGAAATAATTTTTAAACACAATAATGTCAAGCTTTGCTTTCTTGTCTGTAACTTTTTTGATAGACATATAGATCTCACAGTGTATGAAATCCTTGTTTTTACAAAGATACCTATCAGAATTTTACTGAAAGAAGAGGATTTTATTTTACCTTTTATTTTTCTTTGTCGGTCTTTCTTTTACATTGAAACCAGGTCCGGTCCACTCAGTATAGACTGCAAGTTCAAGGTGCAATTATTCCTGGAAGCACTAAACTTGTTGTTGATCCTCTAAAAAATGGTTGTTATTAAAATGATTATAAACAGTTCGAAATTTTTAGCAAAATTAAAAGGAGACAAAAAATTGAGATACTTGTTATGGATGAATTTATTTATCATGATCCTTCATTGGAAATTAATGCTCGATAGAATCCCAATTCGTGGGTTTTTATAAGGGTTCATATTTCATCCAAAAATAATTGTAAACAAATACCAACTTTCCTCATGGAACTTTTTTTTCAGAAAGAAAAAAGTCTATCCTTGATATTCATTAATGAATCAAAGGGCATCTGTTGTGCCATCCCAATACATGGGTTACAATAAAAAAGGTGGATCAAAAAGTAACATACTTCTGATACTTCAAGAATGATTCACAACTCAACAGAGCTGAATGGGGGCACAAGTGCATATCCAACAAATACAGAGTTCCCATCAGTAAATACTGTCACTCTAAACCATATCTACTATGAACAAAAGAGTGCAGAACTGCAGTCTAAAAGAGCCCACTCCAAAATAATAATAAAAAGGTGCAAGAAAATAAGGAGTACATGCTCCAGCATCGGGCTCAAATGAGCTTGAAACTATCACAAGAGGCCAAATGACCTTCAATAAATTCAGAGTAATTACCTGATCCGGAAGCCAAAGTAAGAGATTTTATAGAAAGGCAATCTACTAGCTGATTGTATTCATGATAGATATGGCAGAAAGATAGCTCTAGAAATCAAGAGCAGAGATTTCTAGTGTCCCTACACCAGTGATGGAGTTCAGGTGGAGAAAGGGTGACAATACCCTTTTCCCAATTAATAATGACTGTAGAGTCACCAAAAATATTGAGTGAGGGTATCCCCATCATTTGGGCTGTATGCAAAAGGGCCCAAAGCCCAATCAATTCTGCTTTAGTGTTGGTGCAGGATCCTACCCCCAATGCAAACTCGAAGGAATGTGACTCGTTCAAGAACAAACAGAAGCCAACAACTCCAACATTTTTTGCAGATACCCCATCAAAAAATCCATAGGGATAGACAAGTACAGGGCCCGAACCCAAGGCTCTTGATTTTTTTACCTTAATTACAGGAGGACAATACATCTGTGAGGAGTATGCAATTTGTTGGATTAAGCTTATGACAGGCACTTTTTTCCCTTCAAAAATAAAGATGTTTCTAGCTTTCTAGATAACCCACATGGTGATAAAAGGGAGATAGCAGTAAGTTGAGTGCTTTGAAAAGCTGACAGCCGACTTTTCCAGAAACGAGTAGAGATCATCAGACTGGAAGGAAGGTGTGATATGGTGTTGTTCACTCAGGATAGAGAGTACATTCTTCCAAACATCGCAATGAAAAAATAGATGTTGAAAACTATCTTCATCCTTGTTGCAAAGTGCACAGATACCAGGCCCAATCCAACCTCTCTTCTAAAGATTATCCCATGTAAGTAACTTGTTCATCAAATCTAGCCAAATAATACAGCTAATTTTCCTGGGCAGAGTGCCAGTCCAAATAAGTGTAAGTAATCTGCTACCATCTGGGGGTGATGACAAAAGGACAATGCTATCATAAACCAGTTTTGCAGATGCAGAGCCATCAAACTTGTTATATGCCCAAATCAGAGAATCAGACTGTGAATTGAGGTGAATACCACTAAATTCCAGACTTCTCGTGAAGGTGTCCCAAGCAAGTTTCCAATCCCCATCAACACAGAGATCCTTGGCCGTGTACCAATATTGATGTAATACTGGAAGGGTATTATGAACCTGAGAGAGAGTGGTAATATCCAGATCCTCTAAGAACTCTCGAAACCTTGTAGGTATTGAGTGAGAGACGGATGTACCAATAATAGGATCAATGCCAATAAGAACATCTTTACCATTTCCCACTTTCCAGGCAAGGGTTCTACCAAGCCAAGGGAGGGTTAGCAGGAACCCCTTCCAAATTATTGATACTCCACGAAAGTTGAAATTCTTCCCTCCAAGCCAAGTCACTACCGAGAGCTTCTTCAAGTATTTGCTGATAAGAACTTGATGTCATAATCCATCATTCTGTAGAACCATCCAAAGATTTTTTAATCTAAGTACAATGCTGAACCAATACAAATTCTCAATGCCCCATCCCCCATTCTCTTTCGGCCAGGAGAGGTGCTTCCAATTGGGCAGATGATACCTGTGTTTGTTGCCTGAGGAGCCCCATAAAAAGGCAAATGTTAAACTTCTGATTTTATTCAATATAGATACAAGAATGGGAGCAATTCCCAACCAATCAACCGAGATACTAGACAACACTGCTTGTACGAGGTTCAGACGACCACTTAGTGATAGAAGCTTATGTGCCCAATGAAAGATTCTGTTTTCAAATTTCTGAATCAGCCGATTCCAGTCACTAACCTTATACCCTAGTGGCTTGAGATAATAGCCAAGATACTTAAAACCATTAATGATAGGCTCCATTTTATAGGGCAGTTCTTGAGCAATGTCAGTGTGGATATCAATATCCACGTTGTTGTAGAGAAAACATGATTTGTCCACACTAATGCACATCCCCGAAGCCTTACAGAATGTATTTAAAATAACATCGAAAGCCATCCACTCAGATAAGGTGCCAAATCCTAGCAGGATCACATCATCCATGAAGAGGAGATGCGTAAGGGCAAGAGTAGAAGAGATCTTAATACCTTTAATGAGACCATGATCCCTTGCATCAACAATCAAGAGTATGAGCCCTTCAATAACAAGTATGAAGAGCAAGGGAGATAAGGGGCAGCCATGTCTGATATCTCTAGAGGCAACAAAGAACTTCGAGGGAGTACCATTGATAAGAACTGCAAAATTAGCTGAAGTAAGGCATCCCATTATCCATTTTACAGCGAGGAGAGGTACCCCAATCTGGATCAGAATGAGTCTAATGAAGGACCAGTTAACTCGATCAAATTCCTTCACCAAGTCCAATTTGAGGATGAGAGCATAAGAATTCTTAGTTTTCACATTGAGGAGAGTCTCCTGTACTATGTCAATAGGTTCAACAATCTAGTGATTTTTTAGAAAATCATATTGTTCTTTGGATATATGGGAGTCCAAGAAAGGCTTAAGCCTCACAGCAATAACATTCGAAATCAATTTGTATAACATATTGCACAAGGAGATAGGCCTAAAATATGCGAAGGTTAAAGGCTTCTCTTTTTTAGGAATTAATGCAAGGAAGGCTGAGTTCATAAAGGGAGGAATACAGCCTGAAACCCTAGCACAATCCACTACAGATGGTAATTATTCACCCAACAAGTCAAAGAAGTGAAGATAAAATTCGATAGGCTAGCCATTAGGACCTAGGCTCCTATATTTTTTGAAAGAGTGTAAGGCACTTTCTACTTCAGACAGAGTAACAATTTGTATGAGACAAGGAGCATCCACATGAGAGATCATATTGGGGTAAAGTAAGACAACCTTAAGCTGTTCCAGCAAGCAGGTCTGATTGTCATCTCTGAAAATATTAGCAAAATGACTTTGTCCCAGCTCCTTTAGTGCAATCTCATCCTCAATTCTATGTCCCTCATCATCCATAAGGGACCAAATAGAATTTTGATTCCTTCTTCCAGATGCCAGGGCATGAAAATACTTGGTGTTTGAATCTCCATATAGTGCCCACTTAGCACGACTTTTAAGCTGCCAAGTCAGAAGGAACTGTTCCAAAGGAGGAGCAAGAGAGTAGGGTACTGATATCCTTATGCAACCTGTGAGACTCGGACTCCAAGATAGTTCCTTTTACCTTGATCCAGTCCTTTAAATCCTTCTTAAGGGTTCAAAGTTTGAGGGAAAGGGGATCCAAATCAGAACCAGAAGAAGGAGGAGTCAGTCTAGGCCATCTCGTGGAGACCTAGGATATGAAATATGGATCCTTAAGACAAGCTATGTTGAATTTAAATGGGTAATTATAGGACCCCAACGATTTATTCCACTCAAAGTAGATAGGGCAGTGATCTGAAACATCAGTATGGTGAGTCCACACACGGTGAACCAAGAGGGAAGGGATCAAAGGAGAGGCTATTAAGAAGTGGTCTAATATTTTGCTAATCCGTTCATCTCCTACCTTGCCATTGCTCCAGGTGGGACCAGCGCTGGGTGGGGCAATATCTATGAGTCCCACAGAATCAAAAAGGAGTTTGAAATGTGAAGTGAGTGGGTCTAAGACACCTCGCTTGCCCTAGGTCTCAGAAGCTCACATGGTTAAGTTAAGGTCCCCACCCATAATCAGGTTAGGAGAATTAGGAAGTCCCCCCTTGAGTACCTTCTCCCAGAAAATATCCCTATCCTGGAAAGGGCCATAGCAGTTGAGAATGTCTAAGGGGGTATTCATACCCCGAAATTTGGCCTTAACAAGGATACCGACAACTATCTCAAAAGCATGACATCGAACCCCATGAGGGTTCGAGGCTGTCAATATCCCACCCGAGAGGCCAAAGTGGGAGAGGCCAAAAGCACTAATGGCATAGAATTCCCAGCTAGGTAAGAGCTTAGAGAAAGCATGAAGAGCATGATAGGTGTTGCACATGGTCTCCTGTAGGATAATCATGTTCGGATGAATCGAAAGGAAAAGTGAACGTAGGTTGCATTGTTTGGTCTTACCCCCCAAACCTCTGACATTAAGGGAGAGGATCAACATTAAGGAACGTGTGGGAGGGGAGGTGATGCTCTAAGTCCCTGGGAGGTAAACCCTCTTGCAACATCTTTGATGAAAACCGAGAGGGGGATTTAAGGAGGTGAGGCTATGGAGAGATCCCTAGACTGACCCTTCTTTTCGTTCTTTTTTCTCCTAACAGTCACATTCTCAAAGCGAATGGAGTGAAGGTGGAGTGTAGATGGGGAGGATGGGGTAGTTGCTGAGAAAATCGACAATGACTTATGGAGAGAAGGATTAGAGAAGGAGGGAGAGGACAAAGGACTGTGAGGAGAGGGGATAATAGGGGGAGAAGAGGTGGTAGATGGGAGTGGAGGAAAATCCACAAGTGAAGTGAATGGAGGCACCATGGGAGAGGGGATAGGGTTCAGGGTGGTGATAGAAGGAGAACGGTGTGAAGGTTCCAGAGATCTAATGAAGGAGGGTTCAACAGAAGAGACCATAGGAGAGGTCTCCACCGAGACCAAGTCAGGGGTGCCAGCAGCAATAGAAGTCTTTTCCAAAACATCAATAGCTTCAAGCATTGAATCGAAAACATATTCAAAGAGAGATAGAGACTGTGAATAAATACCTTTTTTTGTATGTTCCGAAGGAAAGGATTCATATGGTGCTCTGGTCACAGGAGTACCTTCCAGGCTGGAATAGGAATGAACATTCATGAGTGAGGGGCAGGTTCTCCGGAGATGACCAGTGTCGCGGCACCTACTACAGCGGAATGGAACATGGAGATAATCTAGTTTCTGCACCAGAAGACGTTCCTTACAAAGTATCTCAACCTCGGCTAGTAAACCAATGGAGATGTCCAACATAGAGCCATCCTTTTATCAACGGAGAGGTGGAAGTCCTCATCAAAAACCACAAATCGGCCTATCGTATTAGCAATACCCTCAAGAATATTCAAATTCCAAAGTGGAAAGGGTAGATGTGGTAGCAAAACCCAAAGGTGATGCTTCGTCACTCGTTCCCTAAGAGGGTCGAAGTGAGAGTGCCATCATCCCAGAACCAGAGACCCCGAATCGATACGCCAAATTTTATCCAGAATGAGGGCAGCATGTTCAACTTCCAAGAAGATGAAGACAATCCAGTCGTTTGAAAGAAGACTAATGGTTGTTATATATGTTATAAGTGGCTTCCAGGTTTCAGAAGCCCAATCGATCTAGGCCTTCTTTCCCAGTCTACAGTATTCTAATATCCCTACCAGAGCTCGTGAGCATAGGGAGGACATGCGGTCCATGTAGACATCTTGGCCAAAGACATAGTGAAATTGTCCTTCATGGGTTTTAATATTTTTAGCATGTCTCTTACGGCAGAAGCAAGAAGAGGCCCCTATGTCATCCATGAGGAGAGCCTACAAAGTCAACCCGAAGCGTGTCCATAGAGATTTCCCACCGAAAACCACCAACCGATGGAAAAGGAATAGATGAAAAACTCTAAGAAACCCAAGAAACTGTGAGTCGGTAACAAACCAGGCCTGATACCGCTGAGAAAACCAGATACTGTACCCAGCAAGCCATCCAAAGTCAAAATCCCAGATTAGGGAAAACCCCACCAGATAGAAAGGAAGGTCCAAAAAAAGAAACCATCCCTCCAATAGGAAAACCGACAAAAAACCAGAGAGAAAGGATCAAAACCCTAGTATTCCGAGAGAAAAAGTATCGGGGTAAGAGAGACCGACAAAAAACCAGAGAGAAAGGACCAAACCCTACTATTCTAGGAGAAACCGAGGAATTAGTAGAAGTCAACCCCACTCAAGCTGACAGGCGAAAGGAAATCATGAGCGCACGCAACGTAAAAACCCATGCATGGTTGATAAACCCACAATGTCAAAAACCCAATACACAAAGGTGACTGAAAGAATCGATGTCCTTCCCACTTTTTAATTTGGTTGGTACTAGTCCCCTTGGTAAGGGGAGGAACTCCAAGAACTTGCCTATTGTGGGATAGAAGAACCTAAAAGGAACCCAAAAACCACTGGAGCGCTTGAACGATGGAGAAAGGGAATGGCAGAAACCAGGGCATAAACCGGAAAACCAAACAAATAAACCAGGAGAGAGGACCCAGGCCAGCCAAAGGCAAGATGTATCTTAAAAAGAAGGCCACCATGGCAAAGTCCACCATTCATGCAGAGCGAGCACCAAAGCGTGCTCCATCCACTGCTCCATCAAAATTTAGCTTCTTGGATTGCCACTTATTTAGACTATCATAGCATTACATTTCATCGAGAAAACTCACTTTCCTCGTGGAGCTTATGAATATAATAGTAATAAACATATTGAGCGTAGAATGGCTTCTTTACAAAATATAGCTATCATTTTATGGGTTGGCAAAATTAAATGAATAACACCTCGAAGCACAATTGAAAATTTCATTCACTCACTATATATAAAAGCTTAAGTGAAGTCATAATATCGTCATAATATCTTTTATATATATAGTGGGTGAATGAAATTTTCAAATCACTATATATATAAAAGCTTAAGTGAAGTCATAATATCGTCATAATATCTTTTATACATATAGTGAGTGAATGAAATTTTCAATTGTGCTTCGAGGTGTTATTCATTTAATTTTCCCAACCCATAAAATGATGTATATATGAGTTATTTATTTCATTCTCTTGAATGTTATTATACCTGCCACAGCAGGTATATTGTAATCGCTTACCCTTTGACCTTGTATTAGTTTCCCTTTGACCAAAAATTTAAAATCTGTTTTATAAAGTTTAGCTTTGGAGTTTGCCAAAAAATATTTTAAATTTTAATAAAAATATTTGCCTTTGCTATTTTGTCAATTTTTAATTGGCCAATAAGGAATGATGTCAGCCTTGGAGTTTGGTATCTGGTTTTCACTTGACACATGGCTACTATGACATCAGCATTTATTATATTTTATTATTATGTTATTTATAATTCAAAACTTAATTTGAACGTTCAGATTTCCACGTGCCCACCTTCCAGAGAATTGTTTCGTTGTTCAGAGTCAACTTCAATGCCATCACTGCTTCTGCATAGAGAGCCCTCTTCATTCCCCTGTTCGGCAGCATCTTTGCCATATTCTTCATCTTTCTCATCCTCTCTTCCGCGACGATCAAAACAGTAAGCCTCGCTGCCATGGAGGCCTGTGCGCTCAGAATATTTTTTATCATCCTTGCAAATTTCATCACACTGCTCACTGCAATTACCTCCCACAGCAAGAAGGCTCGCCCATGAAGATTCCCAATTGTCATTTCGTTCCTCCTCGTCCTCGCAATCCTCTCCATTACGTAAGGATTCTTTGACATCAAAACCTTTGCGCAAAGATTCATCTTTGTTAACCTCCTCTTCCCCATCATCTTGATACTTTTCAAGACAATTATACCATCCAGCATTACGATGGTCTCTGTTCCCAGAGCTCTCTTCCTGATCATTGTGGTGATCATCATGACTAGCTTCTTCAACGATACAGCATGAAAGCTCAAATTCATTATTGAGATCATCATTAGCGTAACCCATGGTGCGAAGAGGGTAATTTACAGCACTGCAATAACCTGCCTCGAAATTCTTCAATGCAAAACCCGATCTCTGCTCACCTGAATCCTGAGTCATTTTTGCATCAGATTCAACACAAAGCTTAATCTTTTGAAAAGAACACGAAACCTCATTCTTGGGAACAACCTTAAAACAACAATGTTGGATACAAGCAGATTTGAAAGGATTGTAAGGACTTACAAAGCTTAAGAAATTCCACTTCATCCAGCTCAAAGGCCAGCCTAAGGAAAATCTCAGGTGCTTTCGTAGACTTAATCTTCTGGATGATCTTGCACATGAATTATGCTTCCAGGATTCGATCTCCTAATCAATATAGTTGGTGCAATGGCATGAATAATGCGTTGCATCTTTATTGAAATGATCTCTCTCATGAAAAAGATGTTCCGGTGAAGAATGGAACCTATGACTGAAGTTGGATTCTCCAAACAACAAAGACTTTAAGCTCTTCCACCATGAAAACCTGGAATCATCCATTGGAAAAAAACCAAAAGTCACTTCGCAATTTCTAAAACAGACCGAATCAATGAGCCTTTAAAACTCGATGATGAAGGCTAAGGGGAAAGCATCCACATGCCTTGCATTTAAATCAAACATTAGCTATAATGGCCATTTTTTCTTCGCAAATAACAAAGCGATTCCATACTTTACCGTTTAGAACGAAAAGCCCGAGAAAATTTATCAGCGATTTCAAATACAATGTGAAGATGTTGACTCCATATGGCCCCTGGAACGGCTTTAACAGCATAAACTAAGAAATATGATTTCCTTACTAATTTGACACCTCATCCATCGCATGCAGTGCCTCTGCCTCCACACGATCAGCAGTGCAAACACCACTGGCAGATCAACCGCTATAGAGACGACCTATTGCACGCTGGCCACTAGGAAGCAAATCGCATGCTGATCATTAATGTTCTCTGCAAATTTTGTAGCCGATCGAATATTTGCGCTCAGACAACGGAATCCACTGGACCATTTGCCTTTGAAAATCGCAAAATCATCCACCGGAAGTAGGCAGACAGATATTGTTGCATTGCTTCCATTCAACGCCGAAAAAGCGGTCTGCGTCCTGCAATTTCTCGGCTTATTTATCAAAAAGAACATGAGAAACGCGGCACTCAATGCATAAAATCGAGAAAGAAAATACAAGTCCAATAACTACAAATTAATCAAGCAGAAATTGTCGGAAATAGAAACTTTAAATCCCAAAACCGTTTCTATCTTGCCGCAAAATCAATAGACAGTGCGGCCAAAATATTCGTAAACTTAACAAAAGTGATCTTCGAAACTCAAAACACAGATTCCTGAACAAAATCATCCATATTTGACCCGAGACAGAAAAAAACAAGACTCCTCGCAGACCGAGATTCACCGAAGAATTAATTAAAATTGAAGAACTCGATGAATTTACCAGCAAATTTAGTGGAAATCCCACCTTTAGCCCTCTCACGGATTTAAGCATCCCATATTTTCTTGAAATTCAAAGAAATCCTCGGCCTTCATCAACAGTGCTCTTCTCCATAATGGCTACCTGCCATTAATCCAGGTTTGCATGATCTTGCTTGAGGACTCGAAGAAATAAATTAAAAAAACAAACGAGGTGGCGATTATCTATTATGAAACAAACGATGGAGAGCAAGCGTGAACTATATATCCGCTCGTCCTCCTCATCTTTTCTTATTGTTTTTTCTTTAGGCTTTTGGTAATTTCACTAAATTTAGAGGAGATGTTGACTTGGTCCTTCTCATCTTTTTTTCTGAAGTCTTTTGGTAATTTCACGGAATTTAGAGTAGATGTTGACTTGGTTTAATAGGGCTATCGCATGGAACTAAAACATATCCATTGCAACTAACCGATTAGCTCACTTGCGCCAAGTTAATAATTGCTAAATCGGGGTAATGGAATGTACCATAATAACGGGTGCTTAATCATTCAATGATTCAAGTTTCATATTAAACTCTATTTAAATAATTATTTTTATTATTCCTTTGGATATGCTTTTTAGCATTTTCTACTTGAAAGTTATACTAATTACTCAACCTTTAACTTGATCTTTTACCAAAATAACACAAACTATGCATAAAATATGTGTGCCATAGATAGCTAGAATCTATTATGATTCCCACTACACATTAGTAAATGATAAATCCTAAAATATGACTATAATAACTTCATAGCCAAAACATTGGGATTAACAATAAAATAAAAGACAATCAAGACCTCTTTCTAACTAACCCCATGTGACTAGAAATAGCATAAATAGTTGTAGTGTCCAAAACATGGCTAACTATCTTTAAGATAACATAAATATTAATAACCACAAATCATTTTTAGAATAACACGACCCTCCTTTTAGTAGATACATAGTATACCTTTTGAGAATTCCTACACATGCACTATTAAGTCTTTTTTGAGCTATCAACCTTTACCCATAGTTATCACAACCATGGTTTGATCCTAAACTAGTTGCTTTTTCTCATTATTTTAAACCCCGCCATTAAAACCATAATCTAAACTTATATGGTGATGCCCCTCAAAATGGATCATGGCAAGTCGGTGAATTCTAGTGAAATGGAGGCCAAAGGATGTTCTAGAAGGTGATAATGAAAATCCTGGTATAGGGGCCCTATTTTTATGTATAGATATTTGTTGTACTATGCTTTTGGATTCTAGAAGACATTTACAATGTTTATGTATATGTTTTGAATATGTATCAAATTCAATGTTAAATTTATGATTTATTTTTGCAATATATATATATAAAATGTGTATTTTTGAATCCTCATTAGTTTGGATATACATGTATGTACATTATTACATATTTCTTAAATTTAAATTGCAAAGTTTATATACTTTTAATTAATCAATTTTTTGATAAATTTTTTTAACACAATCCAAGCATCAATCTAACCTTTGGGTTCTTTTAATTTGGGGTTAATTGTAATAACATTCATTCCAACCCTTTATAACTCTCACCCTCTCTTTCATTTAGAAATATCTTCCAAGTTCCTCAATAAAATAGATTTAAGGT